>JAWQFJ010003080.1:0-12500 GCA_034096865.1 Theodoxus fluviatilis
CACCACAGAGAAAGAGATGTTATAGTCGATAGATATGACAAATGATTAACCAACTATCACACAAGCCTCTTGGTCACAATTCACCTGTTCTCTACATACACCCCAGGCAGCCCCCCCCCCCCCCCCCCTTTCCCCTAAAAAAAACAAAAAAAAAAAACAACAACAAACAACACCAAACTTTCAACTAATGTAGTTAATTTTAATAAATAAACACTTTGAGATATGATAAAAGTGCTAGAGAGCATATCTTTTATTTATATTGGTTTTCTGAACGAACCTGATGAGACTCACTGCCGATACCCAGTATCATGTGGCAGATTAGCTACAGCATATATTTCAGTCTATGTACAGTTTTGCATCCAGTAGGACATTCAATGACATCAGTAATGCACATGCATGTGGGCATGAAAATAACATTACAACTACCTTTCTTGCTTCCAGTTCATAGATGAGATCCAACAACAACAATAACAGCAAACAAACACTGGTGGTTGACTGTAGATATTGCCTCCTTTAGCGTACAAGTATTTATGGAGAGCATGTTATTGCCAGCATGGCTGCACACTAAATTTCACAGCCCTATTAGACTTCGCCAGTGGCAAAAAGCAATGCTGAATGACAAACAAGAGTCTCGCTAGAACTTTCAAATGTTAATAAGCCAAATCAACTTGTCGGAAGCAACTGCAAAGCTTGGAAGCAAACACAGCAACTCAAATGAACACGGTACCAAAGAGCTCCTTCATGTGGATGAAGATGCAGTATGGAGACTGAGGAGAAGCCTCAGTAGTGCTCACATACTGAGCAATGACAGACACTCTTTAAGAACCAGTCATGGGCGACAAAGGCTGTATGCCATCACAGTTCTCACACACACCTCACATGACAGACCCAAGTCCCAGACCAGCTAGTGGCTCAATTGACAACAGATCTCCCTGATCTACAGCGTTCCAAACAGTACAGTTCACACTCACCATCACTCTTCCTCAGTGTTTGTTGGAGTAAGACTCACTGTCAGCTTTGCATCTGGAGTGCATCAGTGCTTACTCTCACTCCACTTTCTCCATACATCATTCAGTCTAAATCACTGTTGCTCACTGAGGTTCTCTCTTTCACATCACCACAACTTTACAGTAAGTCCAGATTTTGTATGAATTTCAAATGAATGACCATTCTTCCTTTTCAAATCAAAGTTTTGTTTCATCACAAAACAACAGCTTCTGAAAGCAAGATTCTACTCACCAAGGAACAAAAATCTCACTCCATCACATGCGGCAGGCAAAGCAACACGAGGTGCGATGGCCGATCAGCCTAGGCCTGTATTTCTTTCTCATTGACGCGGATGTTGGGGTTGGCCATTGGGTCGAGGAAGGGATCATCAGCGGTGGCATCTCTGCCCAGCTTGGAGAAAATGATGACAAGTGTGATGAAGCCGATGATTCCAATAATGAGAACCATGAGGAGACGTTTTCTGACAAGGTTGGGGTCTTTCGTTTTCTTTCCCTCCACTGATCTGCAGTAACAAAATGCAACAATATTCAAGGAATGCATGGTATAGAGTATTAAACAAACAGTAAGTTGTGCATGGGTAGGTAAAGCAACCAAAATGTGGAAATATTTGGGATATGGTCCACAAACACCTTTGGTAAGTTGCATATGGATAGGTAAAGGAAACGAAGTGTGGAAATATTTGGGGTAAGGTCTACAAACACCTTTGGTAAGTTGCATATGGATAGGTAAAGGAAACGAAATGTGAAAATATTTGGGATAAGGTGCACAAGCACCGATGGTAAGTCTGCCTATGGGCAGGTAAAGCAAATGAAATGAAGTGTGGGTGGAGTGACTGTTTGGGGAGAGGAGGGATACCTCTCACCAAGCCTACTACCATCCTGTCAGTGTGGGTCTGTGTGTCTGCCCCTACACTGCACTGTGGGCAGTCGGGCACAGATGGAGACCTGAGCAGAACCTCAAACCATTCCTCAAGGTGCGGGATAACTTCAAAGTTCCTAGTTCAGGGCTGAAATCTTGCAGGGGACACACACACACATACACATGCACACACACACATGCACACACATACATATATACACACATACACACACATGCACACACACACACACATATGCACAAACACACACACACACACACACATACCCAAACACACACACACACACACACATTCACTACAGGTACACAAGCACATACATGCACATACATACAAACATACATACACATCCAAGCACAAACAGCGCTTTGCATATGGCTTGGTAAAGTAAATGAAATGTGAAAATATTTGGGATAAGGTGCACAACCACAACTTAGAAATGAAGCCAGAAAATCTAGTTTCACACACTGAAGAAAAGGCAAATTAATCTATTGCACGATGGGATTTTCTAGGCAATGTTTCAACAATGTACTGATTAGGTGACACAGACATGCTAAAAGTATGCAGACATTTCGATGTACTATATCATCAAAACATTTGCAAACCTTGTTTTTAAAATTGTTAAATTTTTCATTTAAAAAAAGCTTGCAAGCTAAAACATGTTTCATGACATGCGTTTTCCCCCCTTTCCTTTGCATAAAGCAACGAAAGCGTGTAGATGCCCTTCTATCTGCAATTTAGGAAATGCCTTTTTTTCATCAAAATGATACAACATTTTGTACTCAGTTGAAGAGGAAATTGTAACATTTGTTTCTAAACTAAATACAGAGTTTAATCCCCATTCACAGACAAGGGACCATTCCTTTGTTTCTAAATCCTAGAGAGAATAAATCCCCATTCACAGACAAGGGACCAGTCCTTTGTTTATAAATTCTAGGGAGAATAAAATCCCCATTCACAGACAAGGGACCAGTCCTTTGTTTCTAAATCCTAGAGAGAATCAATTCCCCATTCACAGACAAGGGACCAGTCCTTTGACAAGGGACCAGTCCTTTGTTTCTAAATCCTAGAGAGAATCAATTCCCCATTCACAGACAAGGGACCAGTCCTTTGTTTCTAAATCCTAGAGAGAATCAATTCCCCATTCACAGACAAGGGACCAGTCCTTTGTTTCTAAATCCTAGAGAGAATCAATTCCCCATTCACAGACAAGGGACCAGTCCTTTGTTTCTAAATCCTAGAGAGAATAAATCCCCATCCACAGACAAGGGACCAGTCTTTTGTTTCTAAATCCTAGAGAGAATCAATTCCCCATTCACAGACAAGGGACCAGTCCTTTGTTTCTAAATCCTAGAGAGAATAAATCCCCATTCACAGACAAGGGACCAGTCCTTTGTTTCTAAATTCTAGACAGAGTGAAATCCCCATCCACAGACAAGGGACCAGTCCTTCATTTCTAAATCCGAGAGAGAATAAATCCCCATTCACAGACAAGGGACCGTCCTTTGTTTCTAAATTCTAGAGAGAATAAAATCCCCATTCACAGACAAGGGACCAGTCCTTTGTTTCTAAATCCTAGAGAGAGTGAAATCCCCATTAATAGACAAGGGACCAGTCCTTTGTTTCTAAATTCTAGGGAGAATCAATTCCCCATTCACAGACAAGGGACCAGTCCTTTGTTTCTAAATCCTAGAGAGAATAAATCCCCATTCACAGACAAGGGACCAGTCCTTTGTTTCTAAATTCTAGACAGAGTGAAATCCCCATCCACAGACAAGGGACCAGTCCTTCATTTCTAAATCCGAGAAAGAATCAATTCCCCATTCACAGACAAGGGACCATTCCTTTGTTTTTAAATCCTAGAGAGAATCAATTCCCCATTCACAGACAAGGGACCATTCCTTTGTTTCTAAATCCTAGAGAGAATCAATTCCGCATTCACAGACAAGGGACCAGTCCTTTGTTTCTAAATCCTAGAGAGAGTGAAATCCCCATTAATAGACAAGGGACCAGTCCTTTGTTTCTAAATTCTAGAGAGAATAAAATCCCCATTCACAGACAAGGGACCAGTCCTTTGTTTCTAAATCCTAGAGAGAGTGAAATCCCCATTAATAGACAAGGGACCAGTCCTTTGTTTCTAATTCCTAGAGAGAATCAATTCCCCATTCACAGACAAGGGACCAGTCCTTTGTTTCTAATTCCTAGAGAGAATCAATTCCCCATTCACAGACAAGGGACCAGTCCTTTGTTTCTAAATCCTAGAGAGTGAAATCCCCACTCAAGACAAGGGACCAGTCCTTTGTTTCTAATTCCTGGAGAGAATCAATTCCCCATTAATAGACAAGGGACCAGTCCTTTGTTTCTAAATTCTAGAGAGAATCAATTCCCCATTCACAGACAAGGGTCCTTACATATGTTTCTTAATTCTAGGGAGAATGAAATCCCCATTCAAAGACAAGGAAGGCCCACACAGCCCATGGAGACACTCACTTGAACCATCTTGCAAGCCAGCTGAGTGCTGGTCGCCTCTTGTACTTGTCTTCGTCGTGGTCATGTGACAAGTTGAAAATGTCATCCTTGGTGGTGTCGAAGAGTTTGCGTGAATCTGCAACATCCAAATCAGCACATCAGTCTTTCATTCAATTAAATTTGGTCAAAGCATTTCATTTGGAAATGGTGGTAACACACAAGATTTGAGATGACGTGAAATAATAGAACTCTCCTCTTCCATTCCATTGATGAGCCAGATGGAAAAAATGGAAAGTCCAAGACTCATGCTTAGACAATTCCATTTCACAAGGTTGACAAATTCTGCTACTCAAAGGCAGCAGGATATTCAAAATGGAGTGAAGCAGTATTTCCTAATGCAGCGAGCTAGCCTCAGCAAAGAAAAAAAATGATAAAAAAGAAAATGTTCCTTGCAATGTTGCATATACAAAAACCCCTTAACCCTCTTACCACCGGACGTCCCGGCACTTCCTGCATGACACCACACTCACACTGGAAGCTGCCATGTTTTCCATGGTAACAGTAATCTCGCGAGATTTTGAGCATTAGCTCCGCAGTAAACAGGCCATCGTCTGCAATTTTTATTGTTAATTTCTGGCAATCGAGTGAATTTTTCTAAAATTTTTTAACATTGCAATGTCGGGCAAGTCCCAGCCAGGCCCATCGCATGTTTTTTTGTGCAAAGATAGCAATGCAGAAAGCATTGAATTACTGCTTTGACCTGGAATAGGACAATGAGAGTGACCTAGATCCAGAGATTCTGACTAGAAAAGATGACAGCGATCATCTCTGATTAAATGGACCCTCAATCTGACTCAGATCACACCAGTGCTTCAGATTGTTGGCGCGCCTGCGCCATTGGCGCATATTTTATCAGAATGGCGCGTTACTTTCAATGTGTATGCGCCAGCCAGGCGCGTCATAAATATCGCCAACTTGTATCGATCCTCGGTCCGTCTGTATCACTAAGCCACACCAAGCACATGTGACCACACCACGGAGTACCAAAACCGACGCCAAACCGATGAACAGGCCTCAGACGTCGACAATGTCAAGTCAAACTGCTGCTTTGCCTAGCATCGATGCATCGCTCTGTGTGATTGGCTAATAGCCAGCAAACAACCAATCAGCGAACATCTATCAGTTTACCTTGCACAGACTCTCACACGTGTGCGGAATCAAGATGCCACCGAAGAAAAGGCTTAGAAAAGAAACTAAAGAAAACCAACGTCAGTTGACGTTGTCTTCAATGTTTTGCAAGAATAAAGCAAGCGGTAACTGTTTAGTTTTTATCTCTTACTAGCTCCTTCCAAAGCTGATGTCCATGTGGAGCAGTGCAAGTCTGATTTTGTCAACACCTGAGTGCACTGAAACAGGACTTTGATCTCGAAGAAAAGACCTACAAGCAGTGTAAAATCACCGTTCTGGTTCAGAAAGTCTCCTCTACTCTGCTGCCCTCATTTGTAGAAGAAGTCCTCTCCAATCTGGATAAGAGATTTCCTTATGCGGAGCTACTCCAGGCATTCAACGTTCTGGCTATGAGGCCGATTTCATTTGTTGACAAGATAAAGCAGGATGACTGGGGCATGGAACAAATGGAGAAACTTCTTCAACCGTTTGCTGACGAAAAGACCCACTCCTGGGTCTGCGAGGGCCAGAACTGCTCACTGAAAACTGCTCAGCCGTTCATCAACAGAGACGAGACTTGGCAAAAATGGAGGCTGCTCAAGAGAACAGTTCTCAGTGAACACTTTCCCAGAGATGATTTCGTCACCCTTTGGCAGATGATCGCCAAATTCTACCTTGCCGCTGATGAATTTCCAAATTTAAAGAAGCTGACAGCTGTGGCCCTGACACTGCCCATCCACACAGCAGACTGTGAAAGATCGTTCTCTGTGCAAAATTACGTCCAAACACAGAGGGGGAGAGCATGCACTCTCTAGCACACACTGTGACCAGCTGATGAGGGTGTGCATTGATGGACCTATCTTCCAGGACATGCCCTTTAACCGTGCAATGCAGGTGTGGGCGGAAAGTCGCAACCGCTACCTGTTCAAGAAGAACTAGGGCACGAGACTGTAATAGGACCGATTGATGAAGTTATTCAGAAGGAAATACTGTGGACTGTTGTGTATTTGTGTGTGTAATTTGCTGGATGGCAAAAACCAAGTTGAGACTAAACTCTTTCGACTCGCTGCAACATTTTTGTGGTGTGTATTTGTGTAGAGGAGTGATTTTGTGTTGTGTTTGACTGGTTGAAGCAGATCTCTGTTAGATTTCATTCTGTTAGGCCCTAAAACCAAGTTTGTTTAAACAAAACATCATGCTACCAAGAAAGAATAGAGTGGGTTTTGAGTGATCATGACTCTGTGTCCACAGAACAAAATGTTAAAAGAGACAATAAAACAACTGAAAGACACACAGCTTGACATGTGTTTGTTTATTTTTTTATTTTTTGCTTCTTTAATTATTCATTTGGGGGGGGGGGGGGGGGGGGGGTGTAGGGGTGTCATGTGTGGGGTGGAGGGTCATTCTGTTTGAAGTGAAGGTTTGATTGTTAATGACCCATGTTTTTCAAAATTGACCCATCATTTTGCCTGGCCATGGGTCATTGGGCCCATGAAGTCTGAAAACAATCTGAAGCACTGTCACACTAGAGAAGTTTGAGGAGGAAGTGGGCGTGCTTCGCGACCTGCTTGTCTGTGCGTCAGCCTCTGATATTCTTGAAGTATTTCTAGATGATTCATTTTCCCAACATGTTGCAGAGCAGACGAACTTGTAATATATGCTGTTTAAAAGCAGTTGAAAGAGAGTTGTGAGGACCGAGTGTGGAAAGTCACCACTGCCAAAGAAATCAAACTCTTCTTTACAATCAAAATGTTTTTTATATAAAATTTGTCTCTTTCGTTTTGATTTTGTCTTCTATGATCTTCTATTGTGAGGTACTGTGGTTTTTTAAATCATAAGACAGTGTGTGTGGTCAAGGGGGAGTTAACTCTTCACTTGCATGGGCTTTATATTGCGGCTGTAGTGTAGATAAGATGTCATAATAATGGTTTTGGGAAGGGGACTGAAGGTTGAGGGACTGCATCTTTTTAGAGATTCATAGCTACTCTGTATTTCAATTTTTTGGTGCTCATTATTTGAGCCTCAAAGGAAAGATGAGCATTTCTGATATAAAAGAAATATATAATCAAAAGGAAGGTATTAAAACTTTGGTGAAAAAAAAGTAAAATTTTTATTTTATTTAAGGTAACCGTTAACATTTACGTGGTTGCCTCCCTCTTTGTGGGGTTTAGAGTCAGGTTTATTGCCCAGGGTACCAGTGGTAAGAGAGTTAAAGCTAGGGGGGGAAAAGTATATCAATCTGAACAAACCAGATGAAACTACAAGCAAAGACCTTCTACAATAAGATGGTTCATCCGGCCACTTCCGGCGAAATTAGGGTCACGCGCGCCACCAAGCGGAAACGGTGTCCCTCGAGTCAACGAAGACAACTTCCACATACCGCGTCAGCATAACAATTTACAGTGGATCGTGGAATCCTCTTATTGTGAACTTCAATTGAGGGACAGGAAAATTTTTTCACACTAAGCGGAATGTCACATTAAGAGGGTTGATTTCAGTCATACAATGAACTGAAGGGAAATTAAAAGGTTGTGGCTATTTCAGACACTGACTATAGAGCGAGCGCACTGCTTAATATTACATTACTNNNCTACAAGTCAGGCAAGCTTACAAATATAATCTGCCATTTACACAAGTGACAACTATACTGAACGGGATAGAAAAGTATGAGAAACTGACATCACAGAAATGTAGAACAGACACTGTCGCTTAGGGTGGTGTGATCTCTACCAGTGAATGGCTACAGGACAGACAACTGCTCTTAGCATCTGCTTCAGTGCTAGTGTATACCAGCACACCCACTTCAGGTCTGCATTGCACAGAGGCAAGGTCTTGCACGGCAAAGGCTGGTGTCAACATGTGTCAACGCGATGAAAGGAGATGTAAAGGGAATTTACATCTCCTTTCATCGCGTTGACACATGTTGACACTGGACATTCCCTTAAAAAAAATCTTGGCTTTCCTTGTGTCCATGCAATACGCCCCAGACCTCAGCAGTAAAGTCCTATCCTGAAAGTAGGGGGAGCCCAAGCATACAGGACAAATCATCTACAGGGGAGGTAGGTGTGGGTGGAGTGACTGTTTGGGGAGAGGAGGGATACCTCTCACCAAGCCTACTACCATCCTGTCAGTGTGGGTCTGTGTGTCTGCCCCTACACTGCACTGTGGGCAGTCAGGCACAGATGGAGACCTCAGCAGAACCTCAAACCATTCCTCAATGTACGGGATAACCTTCAAAGTTCCTAGTTCAGGGCTGATATCTTGCAGGGGACACACACACACACATGCACACACATTTACACACACATACACACATACACACACACATTTCAAGATGTCAGGTGTGGATCACACCCTTACATACTTGTATCTTACATATATAGTTTCCCTTTTTCTATTGAAAAAGGGAATGGGGGACTTAGAGGACAAGGAAACACTCTGGGCCTGTTCAGGAGGGGGAGTCTCATGATCACTTGCTTCGCTCGCCACCTAAACAGAGGGTTGTGGGGGAGTAGAGAATGCTGTCTGCAATTTTTACTACTACTGCTACAAATACTACTACTTCTACTACTACTACTACTGCTACAAATATTACTACTTCTACTACTACTACTGCTAGAAATACTACTACTTCTACTACTACTACTGCTACAAATACTACTACTTCTACTACTACTACTGCTACAAATACTACTACTTCTACTACTACTACTGCTACAAATACTACTACTTCTACTACTACTACTACTGCTACAAATACTACTACTTCTACTACTACTACTGCTACAAATACTACTACTTCTACTACTGCTACTAAAACAACAGACTCCAGAGGGCCAATCCAGAAGGCAAGCACACCGACAGCTCACAAGCACTTGCCCTCGTGAATAGGCCTCCTGATAGCACTTTCCCTGGGCAAGGAAAGGGAGAGACACAGAAATGAAGTTGCCTTGCATGACAAGCCCACTACTTCTATTCCAAAGATGCATCGGACATCTTCCACTATAGCATGAATTACATTCATGACTCCAAAACACTACACCCAATAAATCACCCTTCCTCAGAGCAACCAGGAGAAGGATGGCGAGACATAAAAAACATGACATTACTGCCGTGCATGCATGAGGTGAGCTCCCTAGAGCACGCTGCTGCAATTTGCTTTACCTGTAATGTGGAAAGCGGCAGGGCACCTGGGACGCTCATCTAATGCAACACACACCTGTCCAATGTAGGCAGAGTTCAAGGGAGGTAACTCTTACTAAAAGCATGCCTTCATGCTATTTAATACTACTTACTTGACGCCCGTCTTTATTGAGCAATTCATATGCCTACTCTGCCATAACAGCAGTCTTATCTGACCAATCAGGACGCAGTATCAGTCTTATCTGACCAATCAGACCACAGCCTCCATCTGGTTCTTTGTCCTGAATGGTTAGATAAGACTGCTACTGTGGCAAAGAAAGTGCAAGCACTGCGATATGAAAATGGGCCTTTAGCAGGAGTAAACCTGGCCAAATCTGCTGTAACAGTTGGAGAGTAAATACCCAGGAAATTTCTCAGGGGGCTGTTCTGAGTAGCTTTATACGCAAGTAAAAAGCCAGTGATAAGAGTGATATTGCTGTCTTCTATGGAGTTTGTAGCAAAAACTACATGTTAGTGGTTGGAAAATCTCATTTTGTTGTTTGAAATACTTTAGTCTATTTACTCATGCACTGTTAAAAATATCAAGCAATTTTAAGTCATTCATATTGTTTTCAAATGTGTGGCATTGAGATTTCTGCTTTAACTATTACAGACCAATAGTGATGTTACTTGCTCTACCTACTTCATGCAATATTTGCAATTCTCTGCAATACTAAATGCACAGAAAGTGCTGTTTCATGAAAATGAAAAAAAAAACACACATTAGTTTTGAAATCTTATTCCCATATTCTCTCCAAACTTTGTTGGCAAAAGTTTGTGTGTAAGTGTGTGAGTGTTTTGTTTTTGTTTTCTACTAAAATAAACACTTACAAAAAAATACAGAGGAAAGTGCTAATAACTATCATGTCAAAAAGTGCACTTTAAAAAAATCTGCCATCTCTTCCATCTCAAAACTAATTCCAGCGCTGCAAAACAAACAAACAAACACACACACACACACACACACACACACAAAGCAGCAGACGAAGCAAAAACCAAAGGAGGCCGAGCAAGGGAAGCAAAATTACCCACCACCCCCTCCAAGGCCCTGACCCAGTCTGACTGTGGTCCCTCCATCCACACTGATGACGCTGTGGCCCCCGGGGGGAGGCTGGGCAGAGGGCGATGCTGAGTAGGGGGGCACCTGGGCACTGGGGCGAGTAGTAGGGGGGGAGGAGAAGGAGGGGTTGCCTTGGGAACTGTTGGACAGACTGGGTTCGGCGCGAAGATTGCTGGCTTCTACCGTCTCGACCGCCCTCGGCTCCTCCACCTCAGCAATCTGGTCAGACAAGAATAAAACCAATGACACGTGTCTTTGGATTCACATGCAATTGTGACAAATCAAAGAAAAAGTGCACACTGCCTGCATTCTAAAGTCTTTCCACATCAGTTATATTTAAATACTGTGTACGTATAATTTAAAAACTGAAGTATTTGTGTGTCATCTCTAAAGTAAAAAATACAGACATGACTTTTCTCAAACCTGAAGCTTTTCTGCATGCATGCAATGACATTCATCAGCTCAGCACAATCTTCTCCATAACCCTCTGGTTGAGCACTTGCTCCCTGCGCCCCTGTGGGTTGCGGGCAAGGACAGACTCACTGCATCACCCTAAACATTTTTTATTTCAGGTAACATGGGAAATAAATGAGTAGGTAGGTAATAAGGGACCCTTTTTTCTTCTTTTTTTTTCTAAGAAAAGTTGCTGTTTTGTAGTCAAGTAAATATGACATTTCGAATACACAAGGAAAATGGTGTTTTGTACTATGTCAAATTTAATTAAAGTAATTATTGATACTAGAGAAGGATTTACAAATTTATGGTCTGCTTTATTTGTGTGTGTGGGGTTTTTCCCACCATCAAAAAGTGTAGGGTTGGCAGCAAAATTCAGTTTAGGTGCCTGACATGAAACAAACAACTTTTATTTGTAATTGACCTAAGCCATTCGTAAAAAATGAATAACAAGGAAAATCAAGATTTGACTTGCCTTACACTAACTGGTTCTAGATTTTCTAAGTCAATAGCCTTAAATAGCCTACAAAGGCTAAGTGAAAGGCCATGACGTTTCAATCAATCATTCATTTTTTCTCTCCATTCCACTAAGGCAAGCATAGGGCCTGGCACCCATCATGTCCTGAAATTGGCAATGAACTTAACTGGGACTTAAAAATAGACTCATACTCCTCACAGTAGTGAGTTTTGTGTAACACATATATTTCTGGGATTTCCGTACTCTCAAACCAAACAAATGATACCTTCTTTCTTCTGGTGGAAAAGAAAAATCAATCAGGTATAAATAAATTCATTGTCTTTGATAATGATATTGAATAACATGCCAAAACATTTTGAAACATTGTTCATACTTTTTACCAGCAGGGCAATTCCCAATGCCTATTTGTAACTCCCCAGTTTAGTTGGTTAGACTTATGCAGGCAGGCCAGACCAGTGGACTCATCCGAGGAGAGGGGTGCGGGAAGGACAGTGAAGATGACATAACACACAAGCTGAGAGGCCATGCCACAGCATCTGATTGATTGCATTTTTACTTGGGCATTTTCGAGCATAAAAGCCTACGTAAATCGCAGGCAATGAAATGCTGTCACCCATCAGCTTGTGTGTTATGTCATCTTCACTGTCTTTCCTGCACCCCTCTCCTCGGACAAGTCCACTAGTGTGGCCGGCCTGCGTAAGTTTAACCGTTTAGTTCTTTGCCCATTCCAGGGTATGACAACAGCGACCCTGGTGGAAAACAGTCCCTTTCAGGCATAGCATTGCTTCCTCTTCGTGGGAAAGGATCTG
>JAWQFJ010003080.1:17500-22500 GCA_034096865.1 Theodoxus fluviatilis
CCAAGAGGCCTATGATTCTCCGTAGCCTTCTGTATGGCTGTTTAAATTGTTTGCGTCTATCACTCTATGTCTATATCTTAATTTGCATCTACGTCTATATCCTAATCAGAGTCTGCATCTACATGTTAATTTGAATCTACATTTTATTTCTTTGGCCTTGGATCAGATATTATTTTTGAGATTTATTTGTTGAGCGATCCGGGGACACAGAAGCTTTGGCAGGACTAAGGCTGGTATTGGCAGGACTAGGCTGGTATTGGCAGGACTAGGCTGGTATTGGCAGGACTAGGCTGGTATTGGCAGGACTAGGCTGGTATTGGCGTCCTGGTTGCCACTTAGTTTAAGTGGTGTGACAGCCACTTTCGCTGTGGTCAGGAGTGACTGGGTAAGGGCCTTCTGCCCTGGGTGCTCTATGGCATGAAGACTCTTTTTCCCCCGACAGTTTTGAAAGTATGTGTGTGTGTGTGTGTGTGTGTGTGTGTGTGTGTGTGTGTGTGTGTGTGTGTGTGTGTGTGTAATATTTCTATTTGTAATAATATATTCTTTTTGTCAAATGAGAGCAAGTTGTATATTATTGAAAGGTGTATATTTGTATATCTGTGTTAGTTCAATTCTTTCAGGTTTCTTTTCATCCTGTTTGTGGCGTGTTTGTTCTTAAATGTGATTAGTGACTGAGGAAGGAATTATTTTATTTGTTTTGTTTTTCCTGTTGAGTGGTGTTTGAGCCATTAACACCTACTCCAACCTTGACACATGCACCCCAGGGAAAAATGAAAATAACTGAATAAGTGTAGCAGGATGACTGGGGTAAAAGTGTGTGGTTTGAACATAGATCTAGTATTAATAATAATTAATAATTCTAATTATTCAGTGATGAAAAGTCACCATGTACAAGCAAATACTTTTAACTCTGGACACATAACATTTACCTCACACTGCTAAGCAAATACTTTTAACTCCACATAACATTTACCTCACACTGCTAGTAGTGCTACGCAAATACTTTTAACTCCACATAACATTTACCTCACACTGCTACGCAAATACTTTTAACTCCACATAACATTTACCTCACACTGCTACGCAAATACTTTTAACTCCACATAACATTTACCTCACACTGCTAGTGCTACGCAAATACTTTAACTCCACATAACTGACACTGCTAAGCAAATACTTTAACTCCACATAACTGACACTGCTACGCAAATACTTTAAACTCCACATAACATTTACCTCACACTGCTAGTGAAGGCGATCAACCATGTCATTTCATTGTGTGGGCTGGATCCTCCAGACTGGCTTGGATGCACAGTTGAGTGAATGATTTGACCTGGTGGGGCCCTGTGGCCAAGTGGTCAGCCATTTGACCTGCTGTCCCTTGTGGCTAAGGCCAACATAAAAATAGTAGTGGTTACAGTAACTTGACTTGAAAAAATAGGGTTGGTTTGTCGGCCAGATTGAACAGAAATCACAATTTCTCTTTGCTGAAAAACTGAAGAAGAAAAAACCCCACTTAAATAGTGGATTCCTCAAGTAATCGTAATGCAGGGAAAGACAATAGATTGATTACCATCTCATTCTTCCACCTTTTTTAATGATCCAAATACATTTTAGAGTCTGCAGAAAAAAAGGGTCTGTTGGGTTACCATAACCACGACTATTATTTTCTTTGGCCTAATGGGTTTGGCAATCAAAGCTGCGCAGAATCTGGAGTTGCATCCTTGAACAAGGTGCTTAACTTGCATTGTTTTCCACACCAGGAGTAAAATTGGGTACCTGTGAGGGCAGCACTGGGTTACTCTAGTGTGATTAACCCTTGTATCATACATGTATGTGACCATGAGCTAGGATTGGGTGGGAATATTTCCCCAGGGGTGGAGTTGGTGCAGGTACCTGACTGCATGAGTCTTACCTGTCACTCGTGTCAGTCACTGGGTATGTCGTCAGGTGCCAGACTGTGTGTGTCTTACCTGTCACTCGTGTCAGTCACTGTGTGTGTCTTACCTGTCACTCGTGTCAGTCACTGTGTATGTCGTCAGGTGCCAGAGAGGGGCTGGTCAAGCAGCCCAGTGACCAGGGGTCAAGTGTAAAGCCGTTTGAGACCCTGACATGGATGATAAGTCACTATATAAAACCACACCTTTGAACCTTGTACCTTGTCCTTATGCTGCCTGACAGCCTGTTGGCAAATAAGCTAATGGAGTAGGCCCTGAAAGCCGAGCAACCAGGGGAGCATCAAGCTCTGGCCTCAGTAATAATCTTTATTTCATCCTGTCTTTTTTTTCTGAGGGTGAAGCACCTTGCCCAAGTCTGCAACTCTGGGATCCACACAACTTTGAATGCTGATACTGCTGCAGTGCTAGCTGCATGCGATACTGGTGCAGTGCTAGCTGCACAGGATACTGCTGCAGTGCTAGCTGCATGCGATACTGGTGCAGTGCTAGCTGCACAGGATACTGCTGCAGTGCTAGCTGCACAGGATACTGCTGCAGTTCTAGCTGCACAGGATAGCAGAAAAGCACTCTAACCACTAGATGAGAGCTCTGACATGTTACAGGTGTGTTGCAGATGACTCAACCACTCTACAACATAAGGCATCTGGCCAGGCCTCCCTCCAGCAGCCTGAAACCAGCTGTCCATGCAGACAGTGAAGGTGAGTGATTAATGCATATCTTGTCAACATTTAAACTAACGTTTTATAGTGCAATGGGTGTTGTCAGCAAACAAAGGCATTTGTGGCCATAAACTTTCTTGCATTCAGTTGATGTTCAGTTGCATTAATTAGTGATGCAATGTCAGTTTAACATACAGAACCAAAGCCCTGTGTGGGACAGACAGGAAAAAAATGTAAGACTACAGGCGGGGACTGAACCTGCGACCTTTCGTTTAGCACCTGAAATGCTCTACCAGTTAATCTTTATTTCTGTCCTTTTTGAGGAAATTCTCTTGGGGGAGTTTCAGCCCCAGTTGCTGCTGTGCAGTGCCCAGTGCCCAGTGACAAGTTTTACTCCTCGTTAGGAGAGGCACTGTGGGTAAATACCTTGCCCAAGGATGCAACCCAAAGTGCAACAGAAGAATGATGCATTTATTTTGCTTGTCATGCACTTGATGCAGTAATTCTGCACCCTTCCAGTCGACACAGTGCATAAGATAAAGACTCTATCTAAGAGTAAGAGCTGGTATTACATTTGCTTGTGCATCCTTTTGAAAATGTATTCTTTAGATAATTTTATTGAGAAATGTGTTACGTTTGCTTTTGACTGTTCAGGAGAATATAATGTATCTGTGGAAAACATAGTGATTCCTTACCTGACAGGTTTAGGGAATACTTGAAATTCCCAGTTTTCGTTATAATTATATATGATGCCCCTTAAACATTTGCTTATCATGAAATAGTGGATTTAGTATATAATAATTTAGTGTATCTAGGATTTCATTGTCCTGGATACAGACTTGAGAACTGAAATTGTATAGATTATTGAGTAAGTTAACCTGTCTCCTTCTCAGCAGTGAGAGCTCCAGAAAAATTATGCTGATTTTACCATTGCAGTAATTTACTGTTATGACTGCAGTTTTTGCAGAGGCAAAGTCCAAGCTGCAAGACTGCATCAATGTGCTGTCCTCATCAAGTGATCTCGTCACTGAGCACCATGTGCTGAAAAAGTTGCTCCGAAGGAAGAGAAACCAGATAAGATGCCAGAAAGTATTTCGAAGTTTGTCACAGGTAAGAATTTGGTTGCTAGGGTTTTATGATCCTAGCATCTGACTATAATATCTGAAACATCTTTATTATTTAGTAAGAATGTCTTGTAGCGCTCTAATAGTAGGTAGCGGCTGGCCCCCGGAAAACTTACCAACAGTGTGAATTTTTTTTTTTTCCATTTTCCCATGGTCATATCTCAACTACTAGTTCACAGATTTTTTTAAACCTTTGAGTAATAGAGTTTGATCAATTCAGGTGCCTGCTACTAAAGAATACACGTTATGTGGTTCCATTTTGAGGAGGTGTAGAGGTGCAGGTTGGTGAGAGTGACGTGGGGTTTGTTGTCATTAATTTTTGCACTCACCATAGAAGTATTTCCGTGGGCAAGTGGAAAGTTAAAGATAAGGGGGGAAAATAATGTGATTAAGGTAACGTGGCAACAACAACACAAAAATGGGTCGTTAGGTTGACCGGAACTTTCGGGGATTTCTTTTTAGGAGAGGTCAGACTGAACATAAACCAAACTTCTAAAAGTGAAAATGCTTTTCTTGTAAAACTGAAATGGTGAATTCCCAGAGTGCTCATAGGGCAGGGAAGATGGGACAGCATGCAGTCCACTGTTTATCATCAATTTCTTTCATTTCATCTGGGTTGTTTTTTTCATGATTAAAGGAAAGTGTCTGTTCTGCAGAATCGATCAGGTTACTGTAATTACTACTATTGGGGGGGGGATAGGCCCCACTCATCCCCAACCCCCCCAAAAAGTGGTTATGGTCAATTGATTAACCCAATTTTTTCATTATGTTCAGATCAATCTACTGTATACATGACATTTCTTAAAACACAGACATATATACACACACAAATGTTCGTTGTCTCAATCTGGCCTCATTTATATTTTTAAAAGTCAGGCCAACCTTCTGACCTTTTTTTGTGGCCATGTTACTTGAACCACAACTGTTGTTGTTGTTGTTGTTGTTGTTGTTGTTGTGTAAAGAGGAATTTTGCTTTTTGTCATGAGTTTTTGCACTTGCAAACATATCAGTTTGAAGGTGAAATTGTAAAGATAACCTGGAATATGTGATTTGTTGTTACAAGTTTTGGCACGCACCAAAAAAGCCTTTGAATGGGGAAGTGGGATGAATTTTTGGCACACACCAATAAAGTATTTTGAATTGCCACTTATGCATAGAGGACTAAATGAAGTGTGTGCTTTTCTTTATATTACAGGTGGCAAAATTTGTTGAGAGGTTCACCGAAGTCAGTCTTGGCAAGTGTGCATTGGAACTGCTGT
>JAWQFJ010003080.1:25000-77500 GCA_034096865.1 Theodoxus fluviatilis
GTGTGTATGCATGTGCACATGCATGTGTGTGTATGTGTGTGTGTGTGCATATGTTTGTGTGTGTGTGCAGGGGTGTACATGCATGAAAGAAAAAGCTGATTCTAAGGGATGTGGATGTAAAAGGGGGAAAAGACACATTTATCACATCCATGTGCACATGTATAAGTACATGAATACTCAAACAAAATCTTGAACCCATAATGTGCTTCATTTGCATGCATTCTGAGTAATCTGCCTGTCACATCAGTCCTCACCACAGATTTGCCCCTACAGCTGTATGGAGGGAAAGTGAATCATTGATTATGCATGGATAGTCATGAAATGAGGTCTTTTGTCTTGGGTTTGTTTGTTTGTTTATTTGTTTGTGTCTGCATGGCTGCTGATTGTTTCAGGTTGATGGTGTGTGCCCTGTACCTGAATATGGTGGACTCGTACGACAGCCTTGTGGGCAGACTGCACCTCTTCACACCAGCCGCCTTCACGTGGGTAGGTGTCCGACCCCCTGAGGCCTTGTCACCGAGTCTAACTGTGGCATGGGGGAGCACAGAGTAAAATGTGAAGCAGTTTGGAATCCAGGCACTGGTGCTAAGTTGCTGTGGAAACCACACCTTTACCTTCTATTTGTTCACAGAGCACCCACGTCGGGGTTCGTACGCAAGTGTCTTTGCTCTTTGACAACATGGAGGTGTAGTGTACTGCTGGAACCAAAATGAGGAACAATAATTAAAGTGCAAACTTTTTACCCAGAAATCTTTGTCGGGCACAACACTCAATATTATCATTGCAGTGCAAGTGACATCAAAATCCCTCTTGTGCCATATTGCCGTAGCTGGGTGTCGGTGAGTAAGCTTGGTCAGTGCTAGTGTGTAGTACCATGCTCAGCTGGAACAAATGGTCATGAAGTATGAAAATCTTGTGCCAAATCTGCCTAGTTTGTTTCCTCTGACACGGCTCCTAACAATTGTGAGAAAATGCATGTAATGCGTGCTTGAATGCACTTGCATCCTCCTAAAATGAAACATTCTGCATTCCTTCATTCTCTTTCCCTCCAAAGCTGTAGCATTCCTAATCACTTGTATGAATATGCATTCTGAATTGCCTAAACTCTGAATTTAACCCACCAAGCGTCACAGGGCCGAAATTTCGACCCAAAGCGCTGCCGCCAGAATGCTCAGGCCGAAATGTCGGCCCGGTCTATTTTTTGTATCATATCTCCGATACTGCACTTCTGATGCGTTAGTATGAGTTACTGTAATTTATTTCACCAATGTAGAACCAATAAAACCCTAAGTCAGAATTTTCCAAGGAACAACCTATTTTTGACTCACATGCGAAGCAAAAGTGAGTCTATGTACTGAGCCGTGTCGTCCGGGCGTAAAAAAACTTAAACGTTGGATTTTTCTCGGAGACTATTAAGTCTATCAACACCAAATGTGGCATGATGGTGTATGATGACAAGGCCTCAAAAAACATACATAGTGACTTGACCTTGCTTCAAGGTCAAGGTCACAGGAGCCATAAATGTGGTCTCAAAAACAGTCATTTTTCACATTTTCCCAATTTTCTCCCACGTTATTGAGAATGGCGACCTTAGCTACAAGTGGTATATAGGTCAAAGCAAGCCCTATCTTTTGATACCAGTTTGGTTGACCTTGCTTCAAGGTCAAGGTCACAGGAGCTCTTCAAAGTTGGATTGTATACATATTTTGAAGTGACCTTGACCCTGAACTATGGAAGATAACTGTTTCAAACTTAATAATTATGTGGGGCACATGTTATACTTTCATCATGAGACACATTTGTTCACATATCATCAAGGTCAAGGTCACTTTGACCCTTATGAAATGTGACCAAAATGGGGTAGTGAACCACTAAAAGTGACTATATCTCATGGTAGAAAGTGCCAATAAGCACCATTGTGCTTCCTATGTCTTGAATTAACAGCTTTGTGTTGCATGACCTTGGATGACCTTGACCTTGGGTCAAGGTCACATGTATTTTGGTAGGAAAAATGTGTAAAGCATTTCTTAGTGTATGATGTCATTGCTAGGTGTAGTTGTTTGACCTTGACCTTGAAGTTCGCCTGAAGGTCAAGGTCATGTAAAGGTCAAGGTCAAGCATGTGAGTCGTATGGGCTTTGCCCTTCTTGTTATTTTGTTTTTTCTGTTCACACCGTTGTCAGTCAACATGAGTGAGACACACCCATCCATCACAGTTCTACATTGAGTGTGCAGAGACGTGATACTGTAGATACAACTAAAGAAATAGACGTCGATTGATGTAAACGATAAAATAAAAGTAAAATGGCATTGCTTTAGATGCAAAAACTATTTTACACATCGTTTTTGACAGTTTTTAGTCATATTGAGTCAAAGTAGACACGTGTTTACATTTCGATCGAGGTACTCCTTGAAGAGGCGGAGAGGTATTTGCGATCAGAGGAATAGCTGAATAGGCTTGTGACCCGAGCATGTGTTATCTATAGCAGATGGCCCTGTTAAGAGTTCTCGGCTATCTGTGCGCTCAACATCGTGTGGTGAAGCAATGTATTCTTGAGCAATGAGATCGTGAATTTTGTAAACAAAGATGGCGGAGCAACCAGGACCGTCAGGCGAGGGTAGCTGGTTTCGACAGCGATCTGGCATATTTCAAGTTCTAGCAAGAGGTATAAGTGAAGAAAATGAGAGTGATGTTGATGTGGAAGATGAGAAATTTGACTCGGACTTCGATGCAGCCTGTCGCGACCACACCCGCTGGGTGGGACCTTACCCTCTCATGCAGAGGAAGTCAGGAACTCAAATCTGCTATTTAACCAATAAGAATTTAATTATACTTCAACAAACCCGCAAAATGAATGAAAGGAGGTGAAACTGATGGATGGCAATGATAAGAAATGATTGATGACTCACACTTATGCAATCTAACAATGAAAAGATGAAACAATACTACCCGCACATCCTAACCCAAATACATGTGAAAACACATTCCTCACAAATCACACAAAAACCCAACGGTTGGCCACGGACTGAGCCACAACAATACCCCACAGTCCCCCAAACCCCACAACAACAAAAACGGTTGCTCAACCAGCGGACTCTCTCACGCCGGGGCAACTTTCCCCACTACTGTCCAACGCCGTCACTTGCCCGTCCACACACAACACCTTGACTGTCCAACACTGTCTCTCACGTCAGTACCAAACCACTACAGCTGACTCCACTGTCTCATGGCCTCCCTCTGCGACAAGCCGCAGAACGGGGAACATTGGATGACGATGACAGCGATGAGGAGCGGCTGGCCCCTGGACGACGACGACGGCGATGTTTAACAGTGAAGACTCTGGCCGATGTCGACCTCAAGGGGAAGCATCAAGGACCTTGGATGACGCAGGACGTGGACCATGTAAACGGAATAAAAACACCCAGGCCTAAATGGCCAGAATTAGCAACTATAGCATAATGCATAGCACGCAATTCACAACTCAAACCCGTCACAACCATGACGGTACTCCGTCAAAACGCTGTCTTAGCCTTTCCACAAACTAGGCCCATTTCAAGCAATCTTAACTGTTACTCAAATACCTCAAATCAAAACAGCAATCCTACCATGAACCATGAAACGATTTTTAACGTCAAAACTACAGTTCGGAAATTTCATTACCTAATGCAACTTCCCCACCCGCCCCTAAAACAGCAAACTCACAACCTAGTGAAAACTTACACAACGACATTTACACACAACAAATACTCACATGGACGAAACTCGGTTCCTCCCCTGGTGCTGATTCTGATCGGCCTACGCCGACAACGACAATAAAGTCGCCAAATCTTTTCCCGGGCTGACAGAGGCCAAGCCACGCTCTGGGCCGACAGAAGTCGAGCCACTCCAGGTTCGTTGGCACGTACCGCTCAAACGGTCCTGCCAAATCCCTTCTCAAAACCGACTGAACCCAGTGACGTCGACTCGAAGCTGATGACGTCACAATTTCCCGATCACTCCAAAAAGAGAGAAACAAAAACCCAACAAGGACAAGAATCGCGCACACACAAGTACATGAACGATAAAATTAACCTTCAATACCCAACCTGCTCGCGACATATCCCCCCCCTTAAAACAAAACTACCAGTTTTGTAACAAATCCGGAGCAGAGAAGGTTGCAGAGAACACCACAGAAGGAGCTGAAACGCTCGAACAACCCTAGGACATCCTGCTCAAATAGTCCGCACCAACATTTTCTCTCCCAGGAGTGACCCCCCAGTTGAAACAACGCCTGAACCGCAGAAGTTCAACCCAGACGAGAGGTCCACCTTCCTGACCGAACTACAGAAACTTGGGGGTCCAGACGGCCGCAGCTGCAATCCAGACTGACTCCTCCCAACGCTGGCACCCCTACCCTGACATGCGTCGCAGGACGCGCAAAACCTCTTTACGTCTACACATAGGCCCGGCCAGTAGAAAGTCTTCCATACTTTCTTCCTGGTTGCCCTGACCCCGAGGTGCCCAGTCATAGGTGGATCATGAGCCCACTTCAGCACTTCCCGTCGCAGCTGCTTGGGAACGACCAACTGATGGTAGGACCCAGATGGCCCTGAAAACACCCTATGATAGAGAGTCCCCTTTCTCACGAAACTGATTGTACCTTCACCCGATACTACCTGCTTCCCAGTCCGGGCGTATTCGCGAACCCTTTCCAGAGTCTCGTCCCCAGACTGCATCTCGGCCACCTCTTCCGGCCCTGTCTGTCCAATTAACGGCTCAGCTACCACCACGGGTTCGCCGGCCCCCTGCTTCTTGCGTGCCTGCGCCCTCGTGTCCACGGTGCCTACTTCGGGATCCCTGTTGTATACCGGGACCCTAATCACTTGTCCATCCTCCAACTCTACCTCGTTCCCTATGATGACTGGGAGCAAAGGGTTTTTCATGACGAGGCCTACTGCTTTCCCTGTGAAGAATGGTGAGACCAAATCAACCACAGCCATGTCACAAGCAGTCTGGTAATTTGTGGAGGCCAACGTCACGTACTGCTTCCTACCAGTCAACGCGCTAGGAGGGACAAGTTGCGAATCGACAATAAGAGCATCTGACCCCGTATCTCTCAGAGCAGGCACCTCAGCCCCATTCAGCCGGACCATACATCGCGGCTCAAACGGTCTCTGGCAACACGACTCGCACAGTGAAGGCACCCTGCCTGGGACGACTTTCCCTGGGGAACTCGCGACCCCACCCATTGGTGACCTAACGACCATCCCCACTCGCTTGCAGTCCTTCTTCAGATGTCCCTTCCGGAAACACCGGAAACATAGCCCTTTCTCTTTTGCTTCCCTGATGCTAACCTGGGAGCTAGAGCTCTTATTCTCACCACCTTTCTCTTCTTCCCCCGAACCTCTTTTCGATGGGCTGGCATTGGGGGACAAAAACTGGGACCTCTTTACAGATCTCTTTGCCTCGATCACTATGTCTGCGGCCTCAGCAGCTTCCACCACGCTTGCGGGCTTCCTCTCCCTGACCTTTATCACTAGATCGGGAGACAACGTCTCCATTAGCTGTTCCGTCACAATCACATCCACTAGGTCTTGAGGATCATCAAAGTTCTTCTGTGATAGGCAAACCCACTTCTGCAGATAACTCCTGAGCCTTACCACGAACTGGGCGAACGACTCCCCTAGCTCCTTCCTCGCCTCCCGGAACCTTCTCCTGTATCCCTCTGCTGTGAGGTTGAACCGTTTCAAAAGGGCGTTTCGGAACTTGTCATAGTTTCCCGCCTCTTCTGCTGGAAGTGTAAAATACAGCGACCGAGCGGTACCTCTGAGCTGAGGTAAAATATGTGCTACCCACGTTTCCCTCTTCCACCCCTGAGTGTCAGCTATCTGCTCAAACTGGCTGAGATACTCATCAATGTTGTCACTTTCTTCTAATACCGGAATCTTCACTCCCTTAATAGTCTTTTCCTCCCTCTCTACTCTAGCTTTTTCTCTCTTCTCTTCTCTCTCTTCGCGGCGCTTCCGCTCCTCCTCCTCCTTCTTCTCCTTCTCCTCTTCTTTCTTCTCGCGACGCTTCCGCTCCTCCCTTTCTTCCTTACGCTGCTCTTCCTCCTTCTCCTCACGACGCTTCCGCTCCTCCTCCTCCTTCTTCTCCTTCTCCTCTTCTTTCTTCTCGCGACGCTTCCGCTCCTCCCTTTCTTCCTTACGCTGCTCTTCCTCCTTCTCCTCACGACGCTTCCGCTCCTCCTCCTCCTTCTTCTCACGACGCTTCCGCTCCTCCTCCTCCTTCTTCTCCTTCTCCTCTTCTTTCTTCTCGCGACGCTTCCGCTCTTCCCTTTCTTCCTTACGCTGCTCTTCCTCCTTCTCCTCACGACGCTTCTGCTCCTCCTTTTCCATCTGCAACAACTGTAGAAACATGCCACTAGTGTCTACTCCAGGTGAGAGCAACCTTGGAATTTCCCCCTCGTTTTCGTCACCCTCCCCTGGAGGTACCCCCAACCCTGCTTCAGCTTGGCCGGGCGTGAGGTAACCGCCCCTCTGTCGCACCGAAAAGTCAAATGGCTTACCTCGACCGCGCCCCCTCCTCGACGAAGATGGTGACTTACGCCTACCACGAGGTGTAGCTTCAACCAGCGATCGAAGCACCCCTTCCCCCTGCCCATGCTCCACATGACCTTCCTCGGTCTGACTTGCCACTGCTTTCTCCGCCATTGCCTTGGACCGGGTCAACATGGGCGCTGAACAGCCAAGACCTTACTACTTTCAGAACCCCGAGCAGTCTTTCCTGAAAGCACTTTTGATTATAAAATTAGAACACTTGCTCTCTATGTTTCAGGCATGACTGGGAACACTCACCAACATGAAACAACACAAAGACAACCAATGACCCCACAAAACACCTTATTACCCTGAATTATACAACAAAACAAATAGAGTTCCTGAGCGAAATGAAATTTGGCATATCCCTAGACGAGCCCCCAATGTCGCGACCACACCCGCTGGGTGGGACCTTACCCTCTCATGCAGAGGAAGTCAGGAACTCAAATCTGCTATTTAACCAATAAGAATTTAATTATACTTCAACAAACCCGCAAAATGAATGAAAGGAGGTGAAACTGATGGATGGCAATGATAAGAAATGATTGATGACTCACACTTATGCAATCTAACAATGAAAAGATGAAACAATACTACCCGCACATCCTAACCCAAATACATGTGAAAACACATTCCTCACAAATCACACAAAAACCCAACGGTTGGCCACGGACTGAGCCACAACAATACCCCACAGTCCCCCAAACCCCACAACAACAAAAACGGTTGCTCAACCAGCGGACTCTCTCACGCCGGGGCAACTTTCCCCACTACTGTCCAACGCCGTCACTTGCCCGTCCACACACAACACTTTGACTGTCCAACACTGTCTCTCACGTCAGTACCAAACCACTACAGCTGACTCCACTGTCTCATGGCCTCCCTCTGCGACAAGCCGCAGAACGGGGAACATTGGATGACGATGACAGCGATGAGGAGCGGCTGGCCCCTGGACGACGACGACGGCGATGTTTAACAGTGAAGACTCTGGCCGATGTCGACCTCAAGGGGAAGCATCAAGGACCTTGGATGACGCAGGACGTGGACCATGTAAACGGAATAAAAACACCCAGGCCTAAATGGCCAGAATTAGCAACTATAGCATAATGCATAGCACGCAATTCACAACTCAAACCCGTCACAAACATGACGGTACTCCGTCAAAACGCTGTCTTAGCCTTTCCACAAACTAGGCCCATTTCAAGCAATCTTAACTGTTACTCAAATACCTCAAATCAAAACAGCAATCCTACCATGAACCATGAAACGATTTTTAACGTCAAAACTACAGTTCGGAAATTTCATTACCTAATGCAACTTCCCCACCCGCCCCTAAAACAGCAAACTCACAACCTAGTGAAAACTTACACAACGACATTTACACACAACAAATACTCACATGGACGAAACTCGGTTCCTCCCCTGGTGCTGATTCTGATCGGCCTACGCCGACAACGACAATAAAGTCGCCAAATCTTTTCCCGGGCTGACAGAGGCCAAGCCACGCTCTGGGCCGACAGAAGTCGAGCCACTCCAGGTTCGTTGGCACGTACCGCTCAAACGGTCCTGCCAAATCCCTTCTCAAAACCGACTGAACAAATGACACAGCCAAATTGCAGAGCTCGGATGACAGTGATAGGGAGGGTGATCATGCAAATTCCGAGTGGGACGATGAATCAAGTGCAGGAGCTAGCAGCACCTCACAGTGGCGTGTTGTTGATTATGTTGTATAAAAACTTTTCTTTCTTATGAGGATGTTTTCTAATGTGTTTTCTTTGATTTGGCATTAGAAATATGCTTATATAGAAGTTTTTTTCTTCTTCAATTATTCAAATAATAAGTGATTTACTTCTCAACGTAGTTTAGTTTGTAAATGTATGTCTAGTCAGATCATCTGCCACATTCATGGGTAGGAGTAAACTGAGACACATTTTTTTCTTATGTCAGCTGGAAATATATTTTTATGACCTTCTGGGAAAAAATTTGATCATTATATCACTTATTAGTTAGCATGGGTGAGGATATACTTGGAAAAAAACAACAACAACAGAAATCAGCATGTTGCATTATACATTTTTTGGGGGTCACAATGCATGTTTGTCAAATCCAATTGCACAAATAAATTGCTCATTATCAGAGCTTTCAGAATATATATAGTTTGTTGGGTCTTTCTTTATTTGTTGTGGTATCATTGCATTATATTGAGACCTACCCATTTACGGCCAAAAGGTTGTGACATTTGGGGAACAATGGCCTGACACAGATTGGGTTAAAGAAATGTTGTCATGACCTAGCACATATTATTTTCTGTTGTGATTTATATTAAATGCTATTCATTTGATATTTTAATCTTACAGAACCAATGAGAAAACAATCTATTGGGACTGTCATTCTTGAAATTACATGTATTTGGGAATGGAATCTTCAAGGGATTCATCTACTTTTTGAGTCCTAGTTGAATATACATGAAATGGATTAAAATCACTACTTTGTTCAAATTCATCTCTACCTGTATGCACATGAATATGCATTTTGCTTTACAGCTGCCTGAGGACCATGGTTTTCCAGCCCAGCTGAGTGGCTGGGTGGCAGGCATTACCTCTGTGCCTTCACCTGTCTCCCAACAGACACAGGAACTTCAGCAGCAGCAGCTTCTGCAACCCAGACAGCAGACTCCACAACTGCTGCCAAGGCAAGGCATCAGACCATGTGGTTTCTTGTAGTGCTTATGAATGAAGCATGGTAATTTTGCACCAAGGGTTTTCTGGGTTTAAATCATGTATGACTTATGTCATTCAGTGTGAACCTTTTTTAAATTTAGATTTGCTGCTGTTTACATGAAGCTGTGAAGTACTTATCCAACTTTACTGATCCACTTTTAGCAGCCTGACAGACAGCATTAAAGAATTCTGCAACAAGAGAGTTTAAAAAAAAATGTAGCATCATTGCATCATGAAATCTTTTCAAATTATTTAGTTGGTCATGATGAAAATGGTGAATGAAAATTTTGACACATAAAATGCATATTTTAAGTCATCACTTTTTCTGGCTTTGTTTTTCAGAGAATGGAAGAAAGGAAAATCCCTGGTCACCAGAATGCTGGAGAAATTTGCTAAGAAGCCCTCAAAGAAGGCTTCATCTCAACAGCAGACACAGGACAGCTCTGTCAGGGAAGAAGCTTCTAGACTTTCAATTTTGGGCTCCACTTCTGGAGAAGCAGAGTGTGAAAATGCTGAAGAAAGCTTTTCTTGGCAGAGTTACATCAACCCAAACCCAGATTTGGAGGAGAAATGGGAGTTTGTACAAAGGGATGACAGTGAAAGTGTGTCCCAGAGGAGTGTTGAGGTCAGAAACCCTCGTGTAGACTCAAGCTGGCTATCAGCAAGTGGCCCAGACAGCACAGTGGATGCTTTAGACTTGGAGAAAGTCGAAGTGAGTGCTAAAAAGAGGAAAAAGCTGAAGCAGAAACTCTTGAAGAAGAAGAAAGAGAAATTTGCCATGCACAAGAAGAAACTCAAGAAAGCAAGAGGAAGTGGGATGGGGGGAGAGAATGACAGTTCCTTCTCTGAGGAAGGAGTGAAGAGGAAGAAGAAATTACCAACAGTAGAAAATTTGCTTCTCTCTCATGACTCCAGTGGTGTAGCTGACTCTCTGATTCAGAAGAAGCAGAAAAAGGAGAAACAGAAGAAGAAGAAAGATGTCCACAAATCTTTTGAAAGTGAAGCAGATGGACCCCAGTCAGGTTGGCAAGCAACTGTGGGAGAGACAGCAGGTAGGAAAGTCACCAAGAGGCAGAGGAAGAAAATGAAGAAACACACAGGTTCTTGTGCTGACTCCAGCTCATCATCACAGCTCCTGCACATTCACGGGACAACAGCAGACATCAGAATGACTGAGAAGATGAACAAGTTGATGAAAATGAAAGGCATGTGCAGTGTCTTGGATTCTTTGCCACCAGCATTGCTGGATAGTCCTAGACACGCAAAGAAACTGAAAAAAAAGAAAATGCTGATGAAACTTGGTTCATCCAACAATTTCAACTCGGCAAATGGAAAGAGCCCATTCTTACAGTCTGACCAATCCACAAATCACACTTCAGGGCAAAAGAAAAAAAAGAAACGGAAACGTGGAAATAGTTCCTTCTCTGCAACTGATGATTCAGTGCAGAAAAAGAAGAAGAAACAAAAGCAATCATGGATAGGTAGTGCTGACCAGTCCTCCATGTCGATGAAAAAAGAAGGAAGGAAGAAGAAGAGAAAAGGGAAGAAGCGCAGAGCAGTAGGTGATGGACCAATACCTAACAAGAAAAGGAAAACATAATCTTGAAAGGCTGTCATTTTCTGCCGGATCCAAGTGTGTGTGTGTTTTTGTTTGTGTGTGTATTTGTTTGTTTGTTTGTATGTGTGTGTGAGAGAGAGAGAGAGAGAGAGAGACAGAGAGATTGGCATTACAGAAGATGCCAACTCAAAATGCTGTTGAGTTCCATGTCAGCCAGTGTCTCCTCCTTATGTTGTTGGAGGGGTGGGGGTCTTAGACACGCATGAATTATTTGTATTTTGTAGGAGCTGCTGCTGCCTTTACATACTGACTTTTATGCAGCTTTTACTATTTATTAATCACATTGTTTTTCTTTTTCTTTCTTTCTTTCTTTTTTTCTTTCTTTTTTTCTTTCTTTTTTTCTTTCTTTCTTTTTCTCTTTCTTTCTTTCTCTTTCTTTCTTTCTTTCTTTCTTTCTTTCTTTCTTTCTCTTTCTTTCTTTCTCTTTCTTTCTTTCTTTTTCTTTCTTTCTTTCTTTCTTTCTTTCTTTCTCTTTCTTTCTTTCTTTCTTTCTTTCTTTCTTTCTTTCTTTCTTTCTTTCTTTCTTTCTTTATCATGTTGCTATATACAATCGTGCTTTATTGCAGTGTATATATTATGGAAATTTTGAGATTGTCACTCACATTACGAGCCATGCGTTCAAGAGGCCTAATGATATCGACCGGTAGATACCGTTCGACTCTTGAACGACTTGGTACGGCTACCGGTATCGACCGGTAGATACCGCGCCGGAACGCTGTTGCGCCTGTATAACAAAATGGTTGCCTTCGGGGAAAGGAAGAAAGTCGCCATCACAAATATGTGCTGTGGCACGCATTTTGACCTGTGATTATTACCCAGCCTATGCGAGACATTACAAGAAGTTAGGCTGATATTGTACTTTTTTTATATTTATAATAACTGCTCTGAAATAATTACCGGGCAAGATGTGTGCAAACATTTCCACGACAGATGGCAAAACAATTTCAAGGGAAGCAACTCTTATATCTTACATTAGCCCTTAGTTTGTTGTGTAACCTCCCTTGAAGTGAGCATAGAAATATTCTTGCTTACACCAAGTCAGCACTGTCGTTTTGACATAAATTTCGATTCGAGCGATGCCGAGCCTTCATGCACAGCTGCAGCTTAACATATTTTTTCAGCTTCCACAAGAAACGAGCAGTCTGCAGCTTTTGGTTGAGAAGCGTAATCCGCTACCGTTCGGTCATAACCGCACATTGGTGGCTCGGCTACCGGTCGATGAACGGTAGGTTGTCTTGAACGCAGGGCAGGTGTTTGTCCAGAACTATTGAAACATGATTTTGCAAAAGTCATAATTATAATTAGATTTTAACCTTTTTTCCCACTCTTTCTTAAGAACTTTTTTTCTAAGTATCACTTTACCAGGACTGTACCAAGTTTTAATTATCTTGCTTTGAAGGGGGTGAGTATGGGGTTTTGGGGGGGGGGGGGGGGGGGGGGGGGCGGGAACATCCTGCCCATTCAGGCAAAGGACTTTGTCAGATTTGCAGTGCACCCAAGACTCTGGCATTCCAGGGACTGGACTGGTCAGCTGACATGATAGCACATGTAAATATTGGTGTTGGTGCTGCTTTGTGAACATGGTAAGCATTCGGGGGAATTGTCTTTTGTCTCATCTCATCCTCAGTGTGTGCTGATGGCGCCATATTTCCCTCTTCTGCTTTTCCTCCTTCACTGCATAATCGTACCAGCCAATAAAGAAAACATGCCAGAGGTCATGTCATCACATTATTGTTATGATTGTTGGGTTGTTTTTGCAAATGTGGACATGGTCATGAACTACAAACACCACATTTATTCAACACATTGTTTGTCTTTTTATCACTGAAAAGTGCCTTGGATGAAAGTTTGCAAGGTAGGACTTGAAGTAAACATAATTGAACCACTTCATCTGCTATACGTGTAGGCCTACATGCACCATACATACTTGTAGTGGGTAGCCTGTACAGTACACCCCTAAATGCTTGTGCCATACTGGTACAAAGACAGTGACTGCTTTGATTGTGAAGATGGTTATCTTAATTTTAAAAGGTAGGCTTGTACCGTATTCTAATAACATTTGTTCAGAGATTTGTGTTCCTCCTCACTATCATAGCAGCAGTGAATGGAGATATGTGGCAAATATTAGCAGCAAAATATAGTTGCTACTGTCACTCGTATGATGTGCACCTTCACTAAAATAGGGCAGCCTGATCTCAAGTCTGTGCTGGACAAGAAATGTGTGTATGTTGGATCTTCACGCAGGGCTGTTTGGTTATTTGATAAAAGAATGTTCTGTGCAAGCAGTGGGTAATTGATTTATGATAATAAAGACATAAGCAGCAGAAGAATAAATACCCAATTGTGTGAAGGGTCTTTAAAAAAGTTATTGTTTCCAGAATTTAATGTAAAAATGCAAATTTTGGGGGTATTAATAACTTGATATTTTTCTTTATCCCAATCTGAACGAGAAATCTAATTAGTTATTACTTAAGAAACAGGTATGCTACTAAAACAGATATATGTACTGTAGGCCCATCAGTGCTTAGAAAATTTTACAGAGGTGATAACCAAAACACTGATTAGTTGACGGGAGTCCATCCAAGCAATTAAGGGAGATAACTCTTAATCGTGTTGACGGCAGGAGAAATGGCGTTACGCACGTGGTCAGCTTTGCGCTCGCTACGACGAAGTTTTCACTACACCAGACCAGTGCGACAGAACGAGGACGACCGCAGTCATGGTATGTCCCATTTCTTTCTTCACACTCGATATACAGTCAAGAAACAGCTCACTGTTTGTTATATGAACAGTTTCTTTGGTGTAAACATCGGTTTACAAACACCGAAGCGCCATGAAAGACTCGTCGCATCTGATCACTATGAAAGTAGTTCAACATCGACATGCTGCACCATCGGTATCGCATATTTATAATCGGCCAATTGTATTCTTGCACAGACAAACAGGCACTCATATTCACACTATGTAGACTAGATGCACTGTTTTAATCCACGAATTGTGGAGTTATATTACTCATGCGTAATCCTATTTCGTATTCGATATGATTTAGTGCACTATCGGTACTTTTGTCTGTTCCAGACAGCCTCCAAAAGTTGTCCAGACAGTCATTTTGGAAGAGCAGATACGAAGATCAGTCGGAAATATTCGACTGGTTTCTGGACCCAGAGGAGGTGTCTGAGATCATCATGGACATCATGTACACGTATGGACAACACTCGAGACTGATTGGAGAAACGGTGAGAATTCTGGACGTCGGTTGTGGAACTTCGGGCCTTCCAGCCAGCGTCCTTCGCCAGACGCCGCACTCTGTGGAGTACCACTGTCTGGACTTCGTTGCAGAGGCTGTGGCATTTCAGAGGCAGCACTGTGAGCGGGCAACTAAAGGAAACGGCTTGTCTAGGTATTTTGGAACCGTTGGAAATGTGACAGAATTGCCGTACACAAGCTCTCTGTTCGGTGTCATAGTAGACAAAGGCACCATGGATGCACTGCTCAAAGACAGAACCAGTGGGAAGGTGTGGAGTTGTAATATGGTGGCTGAATGCCATAGAGTGCTGGTTCCTCAAGGTCATTTTCTGCAGGTGAGTGATGAGGACCCTGATTTCAGGTGTCCCCTTTTGGAGAAAGCATTCCGGTTTTGTGATCCCAGTGCTGCAGTAAAGTTCAAGGTCCACAGGTCTGGCAGTGGGATGGAGTATTTCTCTTACCACTACACAAAGCCTTAACTTGCCAACTTTAGTGTGACTGTGATATGCTGACTGTTTTGGAGCACTGACAGTATGTGATATTAAGGCTTTGAGCACACTCTGTATATGAAAATGAAGGTAAAACCATTAGTGTCGTATAACCACTACTCACCCATAAGTGTGTCTCAAAGTGCTTTACATGTTACCACCTGGTCATTGAGCCTGATGACTCTCTACTAGTCCTGAATGGCAAGCAGTGTGGTTTGTGCTCTTAATTCCCTGCTTGTATTGCATGTAAATCATAATTAATGTCATCATTAAATTGCACTGTGTGAACAATTTGGAGGTATGATTCATCGATTGTGTGGTTTGTTTCATGTATTCTGTTCTATTTTCATATAATTTCATGAGTAATCCTCACACTTGAAAAAATACCCTGATGTTTGAAAAGTTATTGTATGACAGAACAGCGTTATGATGCATATGGGAAAAATAAAGGTTGTCGTGTAATACCACAACTTATCACTCACAATAGTTTCAGATTTCTTTACACTTCACTCCACTGATCAATGGACTACTTGATCAATAGTTTGTCACAACTAAGGAAACTGTCCATGATGACTGCAAAATCAAAGGTGTATAACTATAACCATTTGAATCACAGCAAGATTTTCTTGCTATTGTAGCGGCACCAGCATTGATGTTGCTGGGGCTACGGTGCAGATTTTGGGAACTTTTCCCCTGCCTCCCAAGTGTTGAGCGGCAGAGGCACATGGAGTCAGTCGGTTCCTATTTCATCCTTTTATTCAGTAGCTGCAAGAATGAGTCCGTACTCTATTCTGCTCTACTCTGCTCTAACCACAAGAGGTCACCTCAATATATCCCATAAGACCGGAAAACGCCTGGTTCCGGGGAGGGGTCAAGAGAAAGGCGTGGCATGGGATGGAGAGGGTGAGGGATGGGGGGTGGTACCAGGAATGCATGGGAAGAGTGGGAGGGGGGGTGGGTGGGTGAAGGGGGCAGAGTGGGCATCTGCTGTCCAAGAACTTGGGAGGGGCCAGATGTCCAGAAGAAATAGAGTGGTGGCAGGAAGGTGTGCAAGTGCAAGGAGGCTGGAAAGGAGGCTGGCACAGGAGGGTATGGCTTCAGTAGGCATTTGTGTCCAAGAGTCTGGTGTGGGAATGGAATTGAAGAGGATGTTTACAATGAAAGAAAAACAGTGCTGAGTGGGCAGCCGAACTGGGCAGTCTGTCAAGACTGGAAAATAGGAGCAGCTCATGCATAGAAAGCAGAGTCAGCAAAGTTTTGTCACCCTGTTACACTATGTTTTGTTTGGTTACAAAAGAATAAACAGTCAAACATTTCATCCGTTTTATTTGCAAAAATTTCTACATGATTTACATACATTACATATTTCAGCCAACACTTTAAGACATACTACAATCGGTTCCATCTACCCATAATCCTTACACCTTGAAAAATACTGCCCCAATTTCTGTTTTCATACACTTCTGCACCTTAATTTGGATGTTGATAGAGTAGAAAGAAATCCCTGAAGACAAGAGATGGAGTAAATGAGTCTAGACATTTGTGTAACCTTGGTACTAAATGAAAAGTAAACTTTACAAAGCTAATCCATTTCCCTAACAAATACTACCTACTTGTACAAATGGTCATACAACCCAAATTTCATGGCAAAACAACAAAGAACACCTGAGATCACTCTAACCTAGTGTGGTTTACAGATCGAAGTTGATTAAATTTGTTTATATAATCTGCCAACTATTAGGAAAAACACTTGGGTAATAGTTGTTAAAGTTGACACTATTGACACTTCTTTTGCTGAGAATGAAGAGAATTTTTTTACAATTCAAATCTCTACCAGATAAATTTACTTTCATCATTTAAATGACAACAGAAAGCTACATTCATGTACACTGATCACATCTCACCAAATCATACCCCAGTTTCTGAATGAACCCCTTGCCATTTGAAGATAGCTGTAGATACTGATATTCTCAGAATTATACAATGTGTCTGATATAAAATAATTCCAGGCCTTTCGTAGTTTTTTCCTCAAAAAAATCTGCACATAGTATGCAACTTGCTGGAATGGGCACAGGCAAAACCAATTTTTGAGAAGCACTTTGCAAATTTCTGTGCTTTCATGCACGATACTGCATTGGAAAAACACCCAATGCAGTTTTTGACAAGACCATAGATAGATTGCCAATGTAAAGCTTTGATTAGATCACACCAACCTCACACTCACGTCACAATGCAGGTATGGACTTGGATAAAATACCTTTGAAAACCAATGTAACTGCAGGATTTGACTTCTGTTACAATTCTATTGTTAGTGGATATGATGTTTTTGACAGATATTAGACAATTCCTTGTCAACCACCATAATTTCTTGGCCTTGAGTTTTGATAATTTCCCCCTCCAATAGCTATTCAGGAGTACTCCTGCAGCTCGGAAGACGCTCTTTGTTCATGGAAGCAGAGCACTGGCGGGAGGTGGGGGCTGCTCATGGAAGCAGAGCACTGGCGGGAGGTGGGGGCTTTGTTCATGGAAGCAGAGCACTGGCGGGAGGTGGGGGCTTTGTTCATGGAAGCAGAGCACTGGCGGGAGGTGGGGGCTGTTCATGGAAGCAGAGCACTGGCGGGAGGTGGGGGCTGCTCATGGAAGCAGAGCACTGGCGGGAGGTGGGGGCTGTTCATGGAAGCAGAGCACTGGCGGGAGGTGGGGGCTGTTCATGGAAGCAGAGCACTGGCGGGAGGTGGGGGCTGTTCATGGAAGCAGAGCACTGGCGGGAGGTGGGGGCTGTTCATGGAAGCAGAGCACTGGCGGGAGGTGGGGGCTGTTCATGGAAGCAGAGCACTGGCGGGAGGTGGGGGCTGCTCATGGAAGCAGAGCACTGGCGGGAGGTGGGGGCTGCTCATGGAAGCAGAGCACTGGCGGGAGGTGGGGGCTGCTCATGGAAGCAGAGCACTGGCGGGAGGTGGGGGCTGTTCATGGAAGCAGAGCACTGGCGGGAGGTGGGGGCTGTTCATGGAAGCAGAGCACTGGCGGGAGGTGGGGGCTGTTCATGGAAGCAGAGCACTGGCGGGAGGTGGGGGCTGTTCATGGAAGCAGAGCACTGGCGGGAGGTGGGGGCTGCTCATGGAAGCAGAGCACTGGCGGGAGGTGGGGGCTGCTCATGGAAGCAGAGCACTGGCGGGAGGTGGGGGCTGCTCATGGAAGCAGAGCACTGGCGGGAGGTGGGGGCTGTTCATGGAAGCAGAGCACTGGCGGGAGGTGGGGGCTGCTCATGGAAGCAGAGCACTGGCGGGAGGTGGGGGCTGCTCATGGAAGCAGAGCACTGGCGGGAGGTGGGGGCTGCTCATGGAAGCAGAGCACTGGCGGGAGGTGGGGGCTGCTCATGGAAGCAGAGCACTGGCGGGAGGTGGGGGCTGCTCATGGAAGCAGAGCACTGGCGGGAGGTGGGGGCTGTTCATGGAAGCAGAGCACTGGCGGGAGGTGGGGGCTTTGTTCATGGAAGCAGAGCACTGGCGGGAGGTGGGGGCTGTTCATGGAAGCAGAGCACTGGCGGGAGGTGGGGGCTGTTCATGGAAGCAGAGCACTGGCGGGAGGTGGGGGCTGCTCATGGAAGCAGAGCACTGGCGGGAGGTGGGGGCTGTTCATGGAAGCAGAGCACTGGCGGGAGGTGGGGGCTGTTCATGGAAGCAGAGCACTGGCGGGAGGTGGGGGCTGCTCATGGAAGCAGAGCACTGGCGGGAGGTGGGGGCTGCTCATGGAAGCAGAGCACTGGCGGGAGGTGGGGGCTGTTCATGGAAGCAGAGCACTGGCGGGAGGTGGGGGCTGTTCATGGAAGCAGAGCACTGGCGGGAGGTGGGGGCTGCTCATGGAAGCAGAGCACTGGCGGGAGGTGGGGGCTGCTCATGGAAGCAGAGCACTGGCGGGAGGTGGGGGCTGCTCATGGAAGCAGAGCACTGGCGGGAGGTGGGGGCTGTTCATGGAAGCAGAGCACTGGCGGGAGGTGGGGGCTGTTCATGGAAGCAGAGCACTGGCGGGAGGTGGGGGCTGCTCATGGAAGCAGAGCACTGGCGGGAGGTGGGGGCTGCTCATGGAAGCAGAGCACTGGCGGGAGGTGGGGGCTGCTCATGGAAGCAGAGCACTGGCGGGAGGTGGGGGCTGTTCATGGAAGCAGAGCACTGGCGGGAGGTGGGGGCTGTTCATGGAAGCAGAGCACTGGCGGGAGGTGGGGGCTGCTCATGGAAGCAGAGCACTGGCGGGAGGTGGGGGCTGTTCATGGAAGCAGAGCACTGGCGGGAGGTGGGGGCTGTTCATGGAAGCAGAGCACTGGCGGGAGGTGGGGGCTGCTCATGGAAGCAGAGCACTGGCGGGAGGTGGGGGCTGTTCATGGAAGCAGAGCACTGGCGGGAGGTGGGGGCTGCTCATGGAAGCAGAGCACTGGCGGGAGGTGGGGGCTGTTCATGGAAGCAGAGCACTGGCGGGAGGTGGGGGCTGTTCATGGAAGCAGAGCACTGGCGGGAGGTGGGGGCTGTTCATGGAAGCAGAGCACTGGCGGGAGGTGGGGGCTGTTCATGGAAGCAGAGCACTGGCGGGAGGTGGGGGCTGCTCATGGAAGCAGAGCACTGGCGGGAGGTGGGGGCTGCTCATGGAAGCAGAGCACTGGCGGGAGGTGGGGGCTGTTCATGGAAGCAGAGCACTGGCGGGAGGTGGGGGCTGCTCATGGAAGCAGAGCACTGGCGGGAGGTGGGGGCTGTTCATGGAAGCAGAGCACTGGCGGGAGGTGGGGGCTGTTCATGGAAGCAGAGCACTGGCGGGAGGTGGGGGCTGTTCATGGAAGCAGAGCACTGGCGGGAGGTGGGGGCTGTTCATGGAAGCAGAGCACTGGCGGGAGGTGGGGGCTGTTCATGGAAGCAGAGCACTGGCGGGAGGTGGGGGCTGTTCATGGAAGCAGAGCACTGGCGGGAGGTGGGGGCTGTTCATGGAAGCAGAGCACTGGCGGGAGGTGGGGGCTGCTCATGGAAGCAGAGCACTGGCGGGAGGTGGGGGCTGCTCATGGAAGCAGAGCACTGGCGGGAGGTGGGGGCTGTTCATGGAAGCAGAGCACTGGCGGGAGGTGGGGGCTGTTCATGGAAGCAGAGCACTGGCGGGAGGTGGGGGCTGTTCATGGAAGCAGAGCACTGGCGGGAGGTGGGGGCTGTTCATGGAAGCAGAGCACTGGCGGGAGGTGGGGGCTGTTCATGGAAGCAGAGCACTGGCGGGAGGTGGGGGCTGTTCATGGAAGCAGAGCACTGGCGGGAGGTGGGGGCTGCTCATGGAAGCAGAGCACTGGCGGGAGGTGGGGGCTGCTCATGGAAGCAGAGCACTGGCGGGAGGTGGGGGCTGTTCATGGAAGCAGAGCACTGGCGGGAGGTGGGGGCTGTTCATGGAAGCAGAGCACTGGCGGGAGGTGGGGGCTGCTCATGGAAGCAGAGCACTGGCGGGAGGTGGGGGCTGTTCATGGAAGCAGAGCACTGGCGGGAGGTGGGGGCTGCTCATGGAAGCAGAGCACTGGCGGGAGGTGGGGGCTGTTCATGGAAGCAGAGCACTGGCGGGAGGTGGGGGCTGTTCATGGAAGCAGAGCACTGGCGGGAGGTGGGGGCTGTTCATGGAAGCAGAGCACTGGCGGGAGGTGGGGGCTGCTCATGGAAGCAGAGCACTGGCGGGAGGTGGGGGCTGTTCATGGAAGCAGAGCACTGGCGGGAGGTGGGGGCTGCTCATGGAAGCAGAGCACTGGCGGGAGGTGGGGGCTGTTCATGGAAGCAGAGCACTGGCGGGAGGTGGGGGCTGTTCATGGAAGCAGAGCACTGGCGGGAGGTGGGGGCTGTTCATGGAAGCAGAGCACTGGCGGGAGGTGGGGGCTGTTCATGGAAGCAGAGCACTGGCGGGAGGTGGGGGCTGTTCATGGAAGCAGAGCACTGGCGGGAGGTGGGGGCTGTTCATGGAAGCAGAGCACTGGCGGGAGGTGGGGGCTGCTCATGGAAGCAGAGCACTGGCGGGAGGTGGGGGCTGCTCATGGAAGCAGAGCACTGGCGGGAGGTGGGGGCTGCTCATGGAAGCAGAGCACTGGCGGGAGGTGGGGGCTGTTCATGGAAGCAGAGCACTGGCGGGAGGTGGGGGCTGCTCATGGAAGCAGAGCACTGGCGGGAGGTGGGGGCTGCTCATGGAAGCAGAGCACTGGCGGGAGGTGGGGGCTGTTCATGGAAGCAGAGCACTGGCGGGAGGTGGGGGCTGTTCATGGAAGCAGAGCACTGGCGGGAGGTGGGGGCTGTTCATGGAAGCAGAGCACTGGCGGGAGGTGGGGGCTGTTCATGGAAGCAGAGCACTGGCGGGAGGTGGGGGCTGCTCATGGAAGCAGAGCACTGGCGGGAGGTGGGGGCTGTTCATGGAAGCAGAGCACTGGCGGGAGGTGGGGGCTGCTCATGGAAGCAGAGCACTGGCGGGAGGTGGGGGCTGTTCATGGAAGCAGAGCACTGGCGGGAGGTGGGGGCTGTTCATGGAAGCAGAGCACTGGCGGGAGGTGGGGGCTGTTCATGGAAGCAGAGCACTGGCGGGAGGTGGGGGCTGCTCATGGAAGCAGAGCACTGGCGGGAGGTGGGGGCTGCTCATGGAAGCAGAGCACTGGCGGGAGGTGGGGGCTGTTCATGGAAGCAGAGCACTGGCGGGAGGTGGGGGCTGCTCATGGAAGCAGAGCACTGGCGGGAGGTGGGGGCTGCTCATGGAAGCAGAGCACTGGCGGGAGGTGGGGGCTGTTCATGGAAGCAGAGCACTGGCGGGAGGTGGGGGCTGTTCATGGAAGCAGAGCACTGGCGGGAGGTGGGGGCTGTTCATGGAAGCAGAGCACTGGCGGGAGGTGGGGGCTGTTCATGGAAGCAGAGCACTGGCGGGAGGTGGGGGCTGCTCATGGAAGCAGAGCACTGGCGGGAGGTGGGGGCTGTTCATGGAAGCAGAGCACTGGCGGGAGGTGGGGGCTGTTCATGGAAGCAGAGCACTGGCGGGAGGTGGGGGCTGTTCATGGAAGCAGAGCACTGGCGGGAGGTGGGGGCTGCTCATGGAAGCAGAGCACTGGCGGGAGGTGGGGGCTGCTCATGGAAGCAGAGCACTGGCGGGAGGTGGGGGCTGTCATGGAAGCAGAGCACTGGCGGGAGGTGGGGGCTGTTCATGGAAGCAGAGCACTGGCGGGAGGTGGGGGCTTGATCATGGAAGCAGAGCACTGGCGGGAGGTGGGGGCTGTTCATGGAAGCAGAGCACTGGCGGGAGGTGGGGGCTGTTCATGGAAGCAGAGCACTGGCGGGAGGTGGGGGCTGTTCATGGAAGCAGAGCACTGGCGGGAGGTGGGGGCTGCTCATGGAAGCAGAGCACTGGCGGGAGGTGGGGGCTGCTCATGGAAGCAGAGCACTGGCGGGAGGTGGGGGCTGCTCATGGAAGCAGAGCACTGGCGGGAGGTGGGGGCTGCTCATGGAAGCAGAGCACTGGCGGGAGGTGGGGGCTGTTCATGGAAGCAGAGCACTGGCGGGAGGTGGGGGCTGTTCATGGAAGCAGAGCACTGGCGGGAGGTGGGGGCTGCTCATGGAAGCAGAGCACTGGCGGGAGGTGGGGGCTGCTCATGGAAGCAGAGCACTGGCGGGAGGTGGGGGCTGTTCATGGAAGCAGAGCACTGGCGGGAGGTGGGGGCTGTTCATGGAAGCAGAGCACTGGCGGGAGGTGGGGGCTGTTCATGGAAGCAGAGCACTGGCGGGAGGTGGGGGCTGCTCATGGAAGCAGAGCACTGGCGGGAGGTGGGGGCTGCTCATGGAAGCAGAGCACTGGCGGGAGGTGGGGGCTGCTCATGGAAGCAGAGCACTGGCGGGAGGTGGGGGCTGTTCATGGAAGCAGAGCACTGGCGGGAGGTGGGGGCTGTTCATGGAAGCAGAGCACTGGCGGGAGGTGGGGGCTGTTCATGGAAGCAGAGCACTGGCGGGAGGTGGGGGCTGCTCATGGAAGCAGAGCACTGGCGGGAGGTGGGGGCTGTTCATGGAAGCAGAGCACTGGCGGGAGGTGGGGGCTGTTCATGGAAGCAGAGCACTGGCGGGAGGTGGGGGCTGCTCATGGAAGCAGAGCACTGGCGGGAGGTGGGGGCTGCTCATGGAAGCAGAGCACTGGCGGGAGGTGGGGGCTGTTCATGGAAGCAGAGCACTGGCGGGAGGTGGGGGCTGTTCATGGAAGCAGAGCACTGGCGGGAGGTGGGGGCTGTTCATGGAAGCAGAGCACTGGCGGGAGGTGGGGGCTGCTCATGGAAGCAGAGCACTGGCGGGAGGTGGGGGCTGCTCATGGAAGCAGAGCACTGGCGGGAGGTGGGGGCTGTTCATGGAAGCAGAGCACTGGCGGGAGGTGGGGGCTGTTCATGGAAGCAGAGCACTGGCGGGAGGTGGGGGCTGTTCATGGAAGCAGAGCACTGGCGGGAGGTGGGGGCTGCTCATGGAAGCAGAGCACTGGCGGGAGGTGGGGGCTGCTCATGGAAGCAGAGCACTGGCGGGAGGTGGGGGCTGCTCATGGAAGCAGAGCACTGGCGGGAGGTGGGGGCTGTTCATGGAAGCAGAGCACTGGCGGGAGGTGGGGGCTGCTCATGGAAGCAGAGCACTGGCGGGAGGTGGGGGCTGTTCATGGAAGCAGAGCACTGGCGGGAGGTGGGGGCTGCTCATGGAAGCAGAGCACTGGCGGGAGGTGGGGGCTGTTCATGGAAGCAGAGCACTGGCGGGAGGTGGGGGCTGTTCATGGAAGCAGAGCACTGGCGGGAGGTGGGGGCTGCTCATGGAAGCAGAGCACTGGCGGGAGGTGGGGGCTGCTCATGGAAGCAGAGCACTGGCGGGAGGTGGGGGCTGCTCATGGAAGCAGAGCACTGGCGGGAGGTGGGGGCTGTTCATGGAAGCAGAGCACTGGCGGGAGGTGGGGGCTGTTCATGGAAGCAGAGCACTGGCGGGAGGTGGGGGCTGCTCATGGAAGCAGAGCACTGGCGGGAGGTGGGGGCTGTTCATGGAAGCAGAGCACTGGCGGGAGGTGGGGGCTGTTCATGGAAGCAGAGCACTGGCGGGAGGTGGGGGCTGTTCATGGAAGCAGAGCACTGGCGGGAGGTGGGGGCTGCTCATGGAAGCAGAGCACTGGCGGGAGGTGGGGGCTGCTCATGGAAGCAGAGCACTGGCGGGAGGTGGGGGCTGTTCATGGAAGCAGAGCACTGGCGGGAGGTGGGGGCTGCTCATGGAAGCAGAGCACTGGCGGGAGGTGGGGGCTGTTCATGGAAGCAGAGCACTGGCGGGAGGTGGGGGCTGTTCATGGAAGCAGAGCACTGGCGGGAGGTGGGGGCTGTTCATGGAAGCAGAGCACTGGCGGGAGGTGGGGGCTGTTCATGGAAGCAGAGCACTGGCGGGAGGTGGGGGCTGCTCATGGAAGCAGAGCACTGGCGGGAGGTGGGGGCTGTTCATGGAAGCAGAGCACTGGCGGGAGGTGGGGGCTGCTCATGGAAGCAGAGCACTGGCGGGAGGTGGGGGCTGTTCATGGAAGCAGAGCACTGGCGGGAGGTGGGGGCTGCTCATGGAAGCAGAGCACTGGCGGGAGGTGGGGGCTGTTCATGGAAGCAGAGCACTGGCGGGAGGTGGGGGCTGCTCATGGAAGCAGAGCACTGGCGGGAGGTGGGGGCTGCTCATGGAAGCAGAGCACTGGCGGGAGGTGGGGGCTGTTCATGGAAGCAGAGCACTGGCGGGAGGTGGGGGCTGTTCATGGAAGCAGAGCACTGGCGGGAGGTGGGGGCTGCTCATGGAAGCAGAGCACTGGCGGGAGGTGGGGGCTGTTCATGGAAGCAGAGCACTGGCGGGAGGTGGGGGCTGTTCATGGAAGCAGAGCACTGGCGGGAGGTGGGGGCTGCTCATGGAAGCAGAGCACTGGCGGGAGGTGGGGGCTGTTCATGGAAGCAGAGCACTGGCGGGAGGTGGGGGCTGCTCATGGAAGCAGAGCACTGGCGGGAGGTGGGGGCTGTTCATGGAAGCAGAGCACTGGCGGGAGGTGGGGGCTGTTCATGGAAGCAGAGCACTGGCGGGAGGTGGGGGCTGCTCATGGAAGCAGAGCACTGGCGGGAGGTGGGGGCTGTTCATGGAAGCAGAGCACTGGCGGGAGGTGGGGGCTGTTCATGGAAGCAGAGCACTGGCGGGAGGTGGGGGCTGCTCATGGAAGCAGAGCACTGGCGGGAGGTGGGGGCTGTTCATGGAAGCAGAGCACTGGCGGGAGGTGGGGGCTGTTCATGGAAGCAGAGCACTGGCGGGAGGTGGGGGCTGCTCATGGAAGCAGAGCACTGGCGGGAGGTGGGGGCTGCTCATGGAAGCAGAGCACTGGCGGGAGGTGGGGGCTTTGTTCATGGAAGCAGAGCACTGGCGGGAGGTGGGGGCTGTTCATGGAAGCAGAGCACTGGCGGGAGGTGGGGGCTGCTCATGGAAGCAGAGCACTGGCGGGAGGTGGGGGCTGTTCATGGAAGCAGAGCACTGGCGGGAGGTGGGGGCTGCTCATGGAAGCAGAGCACTGGCGGGAGGTGGGGGCTGCTCATGGAAGCAGAGCACTGGCGGGAGGTGGGGGCTGCTCATGGAAGCAGAGCACTGGCGGGAGGTGGGGGCTGTTCATGGAAGCAGAGCACTGGCGGGAGGTGGGGGCTGCTCATGGAAGCAGAGCACTGGCGGGAGGTGGGGGCTGTTCATGGAAGCAGAGCACTGGCGGGAGGTGGGGGCTGCTCATGGAAGCAGAGCACTGGCGGGAGGTGGGGGCTGCTCATGGAAGCAGAGCACTGGCGGGAGGTGGGGGCTGTTCATGGAAGCAGAGCACTGGCGGGAGGTGGGGGCTGTTCATGGAAGCAGAGCACTGGCGGGAGGTGGGGGCTGCTCATGGAAGCAGAGCACTGGCGGGAGGTGGGGGCTTTGTTCATGGAAGCAGAGCACTGGCGGGAGGTGGGGGCTTGTTCATGGAAGCAGAGCACTGGCGGGAGGTGGGGGCTGCTCATGGAAGCAGAGCACTGGCGGGAGGTGGGGGCTGTTCATGGAAGCAGAGCACTGGCGGGAGGTGGGGGTTGTTCATGGAAGCAGAGCACTGGCGGGAGGTGGGGGCTGTTCATGGAAGCAGAGCACTGGCGGGAGGTGGGGGCTGTTCATGGAAGCAGAGCACTGGCGGGAGGTGGGGGCTGCTCATGGAAGCAGAGCACTGGCGGGAGGTGGGGGCTGTTCATGGAAGCAGAGCACTGGCGGGAGGTGGGGGCTGTTCATGGAAGCAGAGCACTGGCGGGAGGTGGGGGCTGTTCATGGAAGCAGAGCACTGGCGGGAGGTGGGGGCTTGTTCATGGAAGCAGAGCACTGGCGGGAGGTGGGGGCTGCTCATGGAAGCAGAGCACTGGCGGGAGGTGGGGGCTTTGTTCATGGAAGCAGAGCACTGGCGGGAGGTGGGGGCTGCTCATGGAAGCAGAGCACTGGCGGGAGGTGGGGGCTTTGTTCATGGAAGCAGAGCACTGGCGGGAGGTGGGGGCTGCTCATGGAAGCAGAGCACTGGCGGGAGGTGGGGGCTTTGTTCATGGAAGCAGAGCACTGGCGGGAGGTGGGGGCTGCTCATGGAAGCAGAGCACTGGCGGGAGGTGGGGGCTTTGTTCATGGAAGCAGAGCACTGGCGGGAGGTGGGGGCTGTTCATGGAAGCAGAGCACTGGCGGGAGGTGGGGGCTGCTCATGGAAGCAGAGCACTGGCGGGAGGTGGGGGCTGCTCATGGAAGCAGAGCACTGGCGGGAGGTGGGGGCTGTTCATGGAAGCAGAGCACTGGCGGGAGGTGGGGGCTGTTCATGGAAGCAGAGCACTGGCGGGAGGTGGGGGCTGCTCATGGAAGCAGAGCACTGGCGGGAGGTGGGGGCTGCTCATGGAAGCAGAGCACTGGCGGGAGGTGGGGGCTGCTCATGGAAGCAGAGCACTGGCGGGAGGTGGGGGCTTTGCTCATGGAAGCAGAGCACTGGCGGGAGGTGGGGGCTTTGTTCATGGAAGCAGAGCACTGGCGGGAGGTGGGGGCTTTTTCATGGAAGCAGAGCACTGGCGGGAGGTGGGGGCTGCTCATGGAAGCAGAGCACTGGCGGGAGGTGGGGGCTGCTCATGGAAGCAGAGCACTGGCGGGAGGTGGGGGCTGTTCATGGAAGCAGAGCACTGGCGGGAGGTGGGGGCTGCTCATGGAAGCAGAGCACTGGCGGGAGGTGGGGGCTTTGTTCATGGAAGCAGAGCACTGGCGGGAGGTGGGGGCTGTTCATGGAAGCAGAGCACTGGCGGGAGGTGGGGGCTGCTCATGGAAGCAGAGCACTGGCGGGAGGTGGGGGCTGCTCATGGAAGCAGAGCACTGGCGGGAGGTGGGGGCTGCTCATGGAAGCAGAGCACTGGCGGGAGGTGGGGGCTTTGTTCATGGAAGCAGAGCACTGGCGGGAGGTGGGGGCTGTTCATGGAAGCAGAGCACTGGCGGGAGGTGGGGGCTGTTCATGGAAGCAGAGCACTGGCGGGAGGTGGGGGCTGTTCATGGAAGCAGAGCACTGGCGGGAGGTGGGGGCTTTGTTCATGGAAGCAGAGCACTGGCGGGAGGTGGGGGCTGTTCATGGAAGCAGAGCACTGGCGGGAGGTGGGGGCTGTTCATGGAAGCAGAGCACTGGCGGGAGGTGGGGGCTGCTCATGGAAGCAGAGCACTGGCGGGAGGTGGGGGCTTTGTTCATGGAAGCAGAGCACTGGCGGGAGGTGGGGGCTGTTCATGGAAGCAGAGCACTGGCGGGAGGTGGGGGCTTTGTTCATGGAAGCAGAGCACTGGCGGGAGGTGGGGGCTGTTCATGGAAGCAGAGCACTGGCGGGAGGTGGGGGCTTTGTTCATGGAAGCAGAGCACTGGCGGGAGGTGGGGGCTGCTCATGGAAGCAGAGCACTGGCGGGAGGTGGGGGCTGTTCATGGAAGCAGAGCACTGGCGGGAGGTGGGGGCTGCTCATGGAAGCAGAGCACTGGCGGGAGGTGGGGGCTGTTCATGGAAGCAGAGCACTGGCGGGAGGTGGGGGCTGCTCATGGAAGCAGAGCACTGGCGGGAGGTGGGGGCTGTTCATGGAAGCAGAGCACTGGCGGGAGGTGGGGGCTGCTCATTGAACATCTCTACCCCTGGTGCCATTTTTGGTTCCGGAGTCTGGAAGTTGGAGGAGGGGCTGCAGCATGCAATATAGAGCAAAGATAGTTTCTGTTTTGTGGTGCTAAGCTGCAATGAGTGTAATGTTGGTTGCCTCCCTTGTGCATGTGTGCGTATATGTGTGTGCATGTGCATTTTGATTGTGCATGTCAGAATGCATGCTTGCAGGTGTTTGTGCAGGGAAAGGGGGCTGGGGTTAGGGGGTGGTGTTGTTAAATAGAATTTGTCAAAGTGCTTGTGAGTGTGATTTTGTAGATGGATGGGTTATATGTGAGGATGTGTGTGTAAAGGTGGGGTACATTAACACATGCATGTATGTGCGTGTGTTAGTCACACTTAGTGTGTGTATGTGTGTGTGTATGCCTCTGTGTGTTTGTGTGTATGTGTGTGTGCTTCTGTGTGTGTGTATGACTGTGTGTATGTATGCATATGTGTGTGTGTGTGTGTGAACGAATCTGTGTGCGTGTGTGTGTGTGTGTGCACGAGCGCACATATGTGTGTGTGTGTGTGTTTATGTGTGTTTGTGCATGTGTGTGTATGTGTGTGTGCATGCATCTGTGTGTTTGTGTGAGTGTTCGTGTGTGCATCTGTGTGTGTGTGTGTGTTCATGCATGTGTGTGTGCGTCTGTGTGTATGCATCTGTGTGTGTGCATATGTGTGTGCATCTGTGTGTGTGTTCGTGCACGTGTGTGTGCACCACAGTGCATTGACTCACATCAGGTTGGTGTGGCCTTAGTTGGAGGGGGGTCTGGACCCCGTTCTGGAGGAGGGGCGGGGGAAGGGGGAGGGCTGGTCAGGGAGGGGGGTGGTGCCCTGTTTGGAAGCCCTCGAGGCAGCCCCTCTCGCTAATTCCTTCATGTAGCGTTCTCGCCTTGCCTGCAGCTTGACGAACTTGTTGTAGCCGTCCAGCAGCTCTCTGTGGAGAAAACCAGTGTCTTTTGTCAGCATAGTGGTCGTCGTCATCATCATCGTCATGGTCGTCATCATCACATCACATCACATCCTATCGCATCACACCGCATCACACCTTGACGCAGGCATTTTCCTGTAAAGGAAAGGATGACTGAGTGTGTCAGATACACCGCTAAGGCTTAGAAGACTTCTCTCAGAATAGAAGAAAAGGTTTTTAATCTTAAAAAAGCTCCTGAAAGGACCATGTCCAAGCATTGCGGCAATGTGTGTAGAGGTCGCTTTCTCGCGGGAGCGTCTGGTGAGGACGATGAACGGGCGAGATGGCGTCCGATGCATTTAGAGACAAATTATAAATCAACCGTTATCATCAGATCGTCATGGTGTTCATCACATCGTCTTTGTCATTGCAGCAGCAGCAGCTGTAAGAGCACCAAGCGCAACATGCCCGATGGTAAAATAAATTGCATGACCAATTAGATAAGGAAGGAAGACGATTCCACAACTGGTTAGGGCCTATACCATTCTAATGAAACTGCAATAGCTCCTCACTGGATGTGCAGTACAAATTCCTGAGAATACTCACTCAAAAGACATTTATAAAAGTATGTGCCGTTTGAATGAAATCTGCACACACAAAAAACGTTAGGATAATGAAGAGCACAGACGTTGGCAACCTTGCCTGCACACTACACGAGCGATGGTGCTGCATTCAATGCCAATGGTCACGTGGACTTGAGAACCCAACAACTACTGCAAGAGCGGACACAACGCGTCAAGATCGACCAACTGTAGCTCACCCAAAGTCGATTTGTCCGTCTCCGTCCGAGTCGAGTTGGTCCATGAGTTTCGCCATCTGAGCGGCGTTGAGGGGAATGCCTGCACTCTGTGGAGTGGAGGAAGCAAGAAGAGAATGACGTGTGCAGGCAACTGTTGTCGATAAAGCTGTTGAAATCGAAATGTGCGCCTCGGCGTCTCCTCTCCTGACCCGCAGACAGACGGACCGACCGACGGACAAGACAGTCTGATAGACGGACGGTCAGACGGACAGGAAGGCGGGCACACGCACGCGCACACGCACGCACACACGCGTAAACACACACACTTTCGTAGGCATACACACATACATATATATACACGTTGCTTCCACTGGAAGTTCCAGTCAACTAAACTGTCACACTCCTGACTCGCACACCCTTTCCCACCCTTGTTACAAGCTATCCTGCAGTTAATGCAAATCATGCAGCTGGCGAAACGGAAGAGATTAGAACCAAATAGGCAAGAAACAGCAAGTATACGAGTGCAGTAATGAAACGGCGCACTGCCCTCAAATCAGGTGTCGTCTGCCGATGGGAGGTTAGAACAGCCTCTGGAACTGTTACTCTAGTCTCTACTTCTGCAATCTCAGCATGAGACGAAGATGCATACCAACACTTCACTTTCATTCATAAGGAGTCTTATAATATATTTTAAAAAACTACTCTCTCAATCATTTTGTTTAATGTCTTATTCAAATATAAAAACGAATATTTTCTCTCTGAAAAACAGAGACAAATGAAAGTAATCTTTTGGACTGAAGCCTGGGGAGATATAATTACACGGATCTGTACGCACTGTACAAGTAAGTGTAAGTTTATTCGAGGGACTCGTTCAAAAGTCGTTACCTGCAAACCCTCCGCGAACTCTTCCCTGGTGACGGCGCAGCTCTTGTCCGTGTCCAGGTTGGCGAAGAGGTCGACCAGACGGATGTTGTTCTCCAGCAAGTACTGGGACAGGATCTCCATTGGACCAGGGCCCTTGGTCTTGTACAGGGCGTCCATGAAGGCGTCACGTGCTTTCATAACTCCACCAATCAGCGCCACGAACGACGGCCGTTGTTGTTTGACCGTTTTTAAGACGTCCAAGAACTCTCCAGGCACCGACACATCCTGCAAAGAAAAAAAGGAAAGGAAAGTGGCACATTGTAAAATGTCAAGCCTGCAATTCAGCATCTCAAAGAACGATTGGTAGGTGATGACAACACATACCGAGAAGAAAATTTATAAATGACAATTTCTCATAAAATACTGTGCAATTTGTCACTCACATGATACTTGAGTGTGTGATTAGTGGTGGTGATGATAACAACGTCGACGATGATGATAACGGTGGTGGTGATGATGAGAAAACGACGACGAAGACGAAGGAGGTGGAGGGAGAGGAGGAGGAGGAGGAGGAGGAAGTATCATAAGTATTTTCTGATGAGAGGGATATCAATGGACAGCCGACGCATGCCACATGTTTATTCTTTTCGTCTTTAAGGAAAGATTCTGTATTGTGTGTGTGTGTGTGTATGTGTGTGTGTGTGTGTGTGTGAGTGTGTGTGTGTGTGTGTGTGTGTGTGTGTGTGTGTGTGTGTGTGTGTGTGTGTGTGTGTGTGTGTTGGAGGTGGGGGGGGGGGGGGGGGGATGGGGGGGGGGGGAGCAAGTGTGGCGTCCTGACTTCTAATGACAATCAATATCAGAGACAAAATGACTGATTTGTCAGTGTATCTATTTTTTCCCCCCATGCATACGTCTATCTATAGCGTCCGTGTGCGTAATAAGCAGGACAGCTTTACAGACTGTACGGAACAGAGCACTCACGTTCATCTCGAAATGCTCCAGGGCCATGGTGGGATGGGCCTGAAGAACTTTCATGGCCAGCACTGCTCCATCTGTGGTGATGGGGTTGTGGCTCAGCTGCAATGGCAGGGCAGAAAGCATGTCATCATTGGTCACACAGAGTGTTTTTCCATCGTCACTCACCACGAAGGCCGAATTCTTTCAAAGAGCCTCCCGTGCCTTTAATGGCACCGTATCTGTCCATGGGATGACTTGTCATACATTTGAAATGTGCCATGATGCCTTGTGTACTTGCATCTGAGTCTCAAGAGCAAGAGCAACAGAGGCTTTCGGGATTCACTATTAACTGGAAATATATTTGTGCAATGGGGCTTGGTGGATTGTCTCATTTCCATCAAAGTAGTAATGTACATGAAAGACTCTTTTGCGGACTTGCCCGCAATGAAGTGTTCATTGCCTGCCTCGGCATCTACGGGTACTTCCTGTCTTAAATGCACTAACGTCCTGAAAGAAATCGTTGCAAACGCTATATTCATTTTTTAAACATTATTTGTGAGTATTTTAGTCTACTTTGTCTGAAAACAGAGGAAAGGCTGCAAATAATTCGAAACGCCTTCACAACTCATCGAGTGAGGTCTTTGTTCATAAAGCACTCTTATTTACGGCTTATGTCGAAAAGATGCATTAACCTCATTACGACACATTATTTTTCCAAGCAGAAACTGCCTCGTCTTCGCTTTCTGTGGCATTAGCTTAATAGTTTATGTACCCTTTCACCACGTCGCGTGGAGTCAAAGCATAGGCTCGAATTGATCCTTGAATAGTCTGTCAATGGTATTGGCCGTCTTACTCACCCTGAGAACTTTGAGTGCGTCGTTTGCAGTGAGCTCCTTCATGAGCACCGTCAGTCCCTCAAGGCCGATGCGGCAGGAGGAAAGGTCAAGGTCTCGAAGAGTTTTGTTCTCCTTGAGCGCTTTGCCGATGACCTTCGCCCCTTCGTTTCCGATTCCGTTCCAGGACACGTCCAGTACCTTGATGCAGGCGTTCTCCTGTAGGGAACGGGTGACTGAATGTGTCAGATACACCGCTGAGGCTTAGAACACTTCTCTCAGAATAGAAGAAAAGGTTTTTAATCTTAAAAAAGCTCCTGAAAGGACCATGTCCAAGCATTGCGGCAATGTGTGTAGAGGTCGCTTTCTCGCGGGAGCGTTGGTGAGGACGATGAATGGGGTGTAACAGTTACGGGCGAGATGGCGTCCCATGCATTTAGAGACAAATTATAAATCAACCATGGGTGCACAGGTCGAAAAAGTTGCGGTGGGAATGCTGTGCACTGTGTTCAGATCTTCTTTCGAAAGGTATAACCGAAAGTTGTGTCAGTAAGGTTAATTGTATGAAAAAAACATAAAAACAAACAAACAATTCTGATAGTTTTCGTTTTTCATTGTACATACACTACGAATAGTAATGTCTGTTCCTCAAATGCTTAAAATGTCAAATTACTTTGGTTTGAATCTATGAACCAGACACTCAATTTGCATGAGCAAGGACAAACGAAAGATGATTACACGAAAGTCAGCAGACACTGCAGGGTAGGCCTACAACACAGGGCCGTAGCTGCCCGATACCCCCTCATCAGCTGGAAACCCTGACTGCTGGACTTCGGGGCCTACTCAAGTAGCTCAGCCTCGGGCGCCCCGAGTAGGCTGCTGGGAGCATCGGAACAGGATCAGGTCATTAAGACCCGACCCTGGGTTAAAAGTAGCCTGAAAGAGTTAAAATGCAACCTATTCACGTGCAGCAATGAACTATCACCAATTCCCGTTTCCAACCCCAATGAGACCAACCAAAAACAAACAACAGCAACAACAACAACACATCTGCACCAAGCCTTCACCTCTTTTATTTTGGCGAGAGGATCTTCGGGTGGACTTTCGACACCAGGCGCACGTTCTGATGTGTTAGTGTAAGAAGAATCTCAACGGCTGATTGACTGCATAGCCCACCTGCCATAATGCTGGTTCCGATTGGTTCATTTTATATCGCGTCTAATTCTGTCGGAAACGTTCATAATCATCAGCGCCTGTATTTCAGAATTTCTTCATCGAATTATCATAAGTAATGTCTTTGTGTTCACCTACCAGCTGCGGGGTGGGGTAAGAATAGATCCACAGCGTCTCCCCACATGGTTCGGTTGAGACGGATAACTAGGAATATCAAGACTGGACTCGCTCTTCCTCCAGCCAGCTCTGGTGACTGTCGTGATCAATGGCCTCACATAGTCTACAGAGGCTGACTGACCGCAACATTTAATTCACTCGTTACCTCCGCCGAGGAGGTTATGTTTTTCCCTTGGTTAGTTCGTCCGTTCGTGAGTAATTCGGCAAAATAATTCAAAAGGTTCACAGCAGATTCGGATTAAATTCGGTGCAAGGTTAGGGTTTCACCTAAGAGACGATTATCCATTACATTTTGGAGGTTATCTGTTAACTCCTTTCGGAATGACAACCCTACAGAGAAAATAATGTTATCGCCGGGGTCAATGGCCAGCGCAGCGCCGTAGCTGCAAAGATTATAGGTTACACAAAGATAGTTCATTAGCTCATTGTTGTGAGGATCGAGACACGTTGTGCCCCAAGCGGCTAGAGCTATTGGTGAATCAAGGAAAGGTAATCACACCTCTTAGCGACATGTAAAACGTCCTGTTTATCAACGGTTTCTGATGCGTTCCGATCATGTTTGTGAATAAATTTACTGTGTAATGTGTAATAAACTAATTTGCTGCAATAATGGGGGTGTTTTGGCTTTTTTTGTAGCAGGCGTTGTGAAATCCAACTCGACCTAGATCTACATGGTATGGGTTTGAATGGGAACGATCTATTTTTCATTATTATCTAAGAATGCAAGCTTGTTTATCAACGTATACACCCCTGTGGAATATCTTTTGGAAATGCAAAGCAATACATACCTGTCAAGAAGGTGATTTGCGGCCAGAAAATCATTCGATTAAGTGAATTCAGTTGCCGCTTCCGCAAAGAATTAGATTTACGATCAAGCGTTGCCCTGTGACCTGCATTTCGATTGTTAAAAAGTAGGACCTTTCAATACCTTTTGATGCATTCAAAATACAGCTTTGATAAATTAATACTGTTCATGGCTTACATTTTCTTCGGATGGGTTTCTAGTATCTCAAAATATTGCTTTTTCTGCGCGAACTGGAGAGAGCTGCCGCCATTGAGTTGTCTAAAGCGTAGACATCTACGCCATATCTACACGAAAGCAGTCCTCTGATTGGTTCTCTGAATAGAATCCTCCAATCAGCAGGCAGCTTTCTTCGCCGTCTTGTCACTAAGCGGTGTGAGTACACTTTCCTTGATTCACCCCTACTCTCGCCGCTAGGTGCAGCGTCTTGTAACTTTGAAGAGCAAAAGCTCGGCATGAGCTATCTTTGTGTAACCTATAATCTTTGGTAGCTGCAAGGCGGCGTATGCGTTCCACACTGAGACCGCTAGCAAGCGTGGCGCTGAAATCAACTACAATTTGTTGCATCAGGCCTGGCTTGCAGAGCATGCTTCCTGAATTATACAGGCTATGGAAGACACGCCGTCTTTTCAACAGCTGTAAGGCGTGAGAAAGTTACGTTCACGAGTTAAGCAGAACAACATCTTAAATTACAACGGCAGCATCGCAGACGTACCTCCATGAACCACTAGCAGCGCTAAAACCGTCATGTAGCGTTTAGCCCGGCAAGCAGCACACACTGCCTGAATTATGCCATGTTGTGTTGTGGCTCCTTTGGAGGAGGTTTGTGTACTCAAAGTGTTGTCTTGTTCATTCATGCATTCATTCATTCATTCATTCATTCATTCATTCATTCATTCATTCATTCATTCATTCATTCATTCATTCATTCATTCATTCATTCATTCATTCATTCATTCATTCATTCGTTCGTTCATTCATTCATTCATTCATTCATTCATTCATTCATTCATTCATTCATTCATTCATTCATTCATTCATTTATTCATTCATTCATTCATTCATTATATTTATCAAAATCTTGACAAACCAATCGAATAATGCACCAAATAGGTGCACATTGTCCAGTTAAGAAAGTCTTTCTAAGAAGACAAGCTCACCTTGATGCCTGCTGCCACCCCTCGAATGCCAGCCAGCCTCAGGTGGTTCCAGCTGATGTTTACCGTCTCCAGGGACTCGTTGACACCTAGCAACACATGTAGAAATGTTCCAGTGTTAATAACTTTGAGCATCTACAGATGAAATGCAGCTGCAAAGTGACTGGGCCCTCCCCCTGTGCAAATTTCGGAGGAGGAGGAGGAGGAGGAGGAGGAGGCGGAGGAGGAGGAGGAGGAGGAGGAGGAGGAGGAGGAGGAGGAGGAGGAGGAGGAGGAGGAGGAGGAGGCGGAGGAGGAGGAGGGGGAGGGGGAGGCGGAGGAGGAGGAGGAGGAGGGAGAGGGGGAGGGGGAGGAGGAGGAGGAGGAGAAGAAATTACGACGATGACGACAACGAGGTCGCATATTGCCACCGCCGATGATGATGATGATGATGATGATGATGATGATGATGATGATGATGATGATGATGATGATGATGATGACGACGACGACGACGACTTTCGGCCACTATTCTTACCCGACTGACCATTTAAAACCTAACTAATACATCCACGTCGAAAACACAATCGAATTCACACCCACAATACTTATATAAAATAGATATTCAGGGGCTTACCGAAGGACGAATCTGAACCTACTGACACCCAAAGCCGTGTGATATTTCAAGTTGGAAGACAGAAGACTTTCCATGCGAAAGGAGCAAACGTACCCAGACCCTTTCCCAGGAAAATTCCGCCGTCTTCTCGAAACTCGTTGTGACTCAGGTCCAAGACTTTTAGCGTCCCGTTTTTCTGTGATTGGGGAAAAGTATAAATGCAATCAAAGAAAGACAATATTTGAAAAACAGTATTGCAACCGAGATCAAGCACATGATAAAGGTTCTACAGGAATGCAATTAATTAATTTTACAGAGAGAAATATGTTTGTAATTTCATCTAAATAATCTGTGATTCATCTGAGAATCATTGCAGGCAATACGATGCATACTGATTTTTGCAAAGTTTGCAAAATACAAATCGAATATGAAAAAGGATTGGTAAAGAGCAAGTGTCTCACACACACCTTGATTGCGTCTGCAAAATATTTTGCATCTGATTCTTTGAACCTGTTACCTGCAAAACAAGGAATAATAGTACGTAAGCCAGAGGAACAAGAAAAAAGGAAACATTGAGTGACTCCAGAAGTGTAGACTCTTACATGTATTTTCCATTCTGGACTGCTCTCTCTCTCTCTCTCTCTCTCTCTCTCTCTCTCTCTCTCTCTCTCTCTCTCTCTCTCTCTCTCTCTCTCTCTCTTCTCTGCTCTTTTCTTCTCGTGTTGTCATTCTTATCCCATGATTCTTCATCGACTATGTGCTCCATGTCTGTCTCTCTTCGTCCCTTTTCAGTATATAATTTCCAATCCTCCTCTCTTAGAAAATAAAAAAGAGCGTTGGGGAATGGGGGGTGGGAGGTGAGGGTGGGAGTTGGGGAAGATATTTTAGAATTCTGGTAGAGTGTGCCTGGGTGGTGCGCTCCTCAAACAGTTTTTAAAAGTTCGTACGTGAGTGCAAAGGCAGAATATGGTAGCTTGAAGCAGATGCCTCCGTATAATTTGCCAGAATTTCAGGCTATATATAGCACACAGGCATTGCAGCCGATCAGCCAGTCAGACTTTTCCAACTGAGGAGTCGTGGCACGTGTGGCCAGTTTCGAGACTGTCAACCTCGTTTTCGGTTTCCTCAGCCACCTCTTCCACCTCTTGATCCCCTTCACCTTGACTGACTTTGACGTGGAGTCTCCACTTTACTCCACTGGTCGAACCCCCGTGTGGGTTGGGGAGAAAGAAAGGCCCACCACCTCTCCCCAGGCGATTCGTAACAGGCGAGTAAGGAGGAAAGTCGCCACGACTTGTTCTTACTCTACCCAGATCCAGTGATTGTATAGCACTGTCTCGAAACTGAAGAGCGGAGTAAGGCAGGAGTTGCGTCCCTTTCAGTGGCCTTACGTAGGCTGTAAAGGTTGATCGGCGGTATTCATTCCATTCATTCATTCATTCATTCGTTCGTTCGTTCGTTCGTTCATTCATTCGTTTGTTCATTCAATTGTTCGTTCATTCATTCACTCGTTTGTTCGCTTGTTCATTCGTTCATTCATTCGTTCACTCCACTCGTCGAGACGTACAAAACCAAAGCCACGAGAATTAACAACAGGTAGGTACCTGAGGCCCTTAGCGTGGTCAGGGAGTCGTTTTCCTCCAACAAGGACGACAACAAGACTGCGCCAGGCGATTGAAGGTCGTTGTCTGACACATCCTGCCATTAGAGTCAAAATTACATCTTTGCAGACACCAGGTTCGTGGTTGTCTCCGTTGTCATCGCCTTAGTCATTGTCGTCAAAATAAAGCCAGTCATCGTCCTTGTTGTCCTCATGACAGTCATGGTAGTCGTCTTAGTCGCTATCGTCGTCATCATCGGGATCTTCGTGGTCATCATCGAGTCATCGTCGTTGTGGCTGTTGCCTTCCCCAACGTCGTATGAATTATATATATGTACATGTATGCGTAACACATTTGCACTGCGCGCGCTTCAAACCCAAAGGCTGCTCAGTGGCGCGTGCACAAAGGAGTCTCCACGACACAACGTGGCTCCGGGCTGTCACTACACAGAGATCTACAACTCGGATGCCCTGGATGTCACTACACAGAGATCTACAACTCGGAAGCCCTGGTTGCTGAAAATCGCTCGGCAGAAATGGCACGTCTTCAAGCCTCTTATGAAAGTCCTCAGTATTGTCCATGATGCAAGGCTTCCGGTTGTTGATTCCAGAGGAACGGTGCTGCAGAGCAGAAAGTTCGATCACGTGCCAAAGACCCTACAGGTGGCACCCCGAGGACACGTGAGTCATTGGATCGCTTTTTCTTTGGGGGATGGGGAGGGGAGGGAGGGGAAGTGGGATCGCAGATGCTGCAGTCGTCATCAGTAGCGGCAGCAGCAGTACTACCACCACGACAACCACAACAACCACTTCCACTGGCAGTAGCGACGACGACAGCAGAGACAAATGCACGATTTACGACGCACTGACCACAACATTAGGAGTAACAACAGTAATATCAGCAACAATGACGACCATAGCGACGATAACTGCACGTAACGAAATACTCCCAGGAGGCAAATTCTAAACCTTGACATCAGTTTCAGTGAAGCAGTTAGGAGGAGAAGGAGAAGGAGCAGAAGGAGGAGGAGCAGGAAGAGGAGGAGCAGGTTGAGGAGGAGCAGGTACAGGAGGAGTAGGTAGAGGAGGAGCAGGCAGAGGAGGAGCAGGAGGAGGAGCAGGAGGAGCAGGAGGAGGAGCAGGACGAGGAGCAGGAGGAGGAGGACCAGGAGTTGAAAGAGCAGGAGTAGGAGCAGAAGGACCAAGAGGAGGAGCAGGAGGAGCAGTAGCAGGTGAAGGAGGAAGAGGAGGATGCAGTCCAAGGTGAGATCTCTCACCAATATTTTGATGGTGCTGTTCTCCTGCAGCATTTCCACCACGCACCGAAGACCGTATTCCTTCAGCAGGTTGCCCTGCAGTTGCAGCTCTGTCACCGTCAGGTTGGTCTGGACAGGAATGGTTTTCAACAAAAGACATGTGGTAAAGATGTATCATTTTCAGCAACTTTTTGTGGGATATGAACGAAATATTATTTTCAAAACGTGCATGAAATGAATGGATAATTTTCAACAATACTTGAGTGGTATGAATGTGTGATTCTCAACCGAAGCTACATGGTATGGATGACTTTTTTCAAGAACTTTTGTGGGTATGACAGAAATTTTAAAGCAAAACTCGTGTGAAATGGATGAATGATTTTCCACAAAACTGTGAGATATGAATGTGCACTTTTCCGCAATTTTGTGGGAGACGAATGGATATTTGTCTATAAATCTTATGTGCCGAGGATGGATAATTTTCAACAGGTCTTGTGTGACTAATACGTGGGAACAATTGTCAACAAGCCAAGTTTGATATGAATGGGAATCTTTAACGCTATTTGTTTGATTAGTATGTTTAACTTCCTACATAAATTGTCAGATATGGATGGATGATTTTTAATGTAAACTGCGTGATACGCAACGTGATTTTGTCTCATCCATAAATGGATTGAAGGGAATAAGTGCTTCTTGCAAACGCAGTTTTATATGTGGCCATGAGACTCCCCATGGACGACGAAATGACTTTTGCGGAAATGCACCTACCTGGAAATGCTAAAAAAAGTTCCAACTTTGGTTTTTGCATTATCATGTGGCAACAGCACAAAATTGCAAAGCGATGTAATTGTGTTGGGCCGGTACTTTTTCTGGGCATATTTTATTGATTTCATCTCTTCAATGCATATGCATTTTTCTAAACACTTAACATTCTCATGTTCATTTTGTCTCCTTAACTTTTCACTGGAATGTCATCATATCATTCACACTCCTGAATGAATACTTTTTAACCTGGTATGAATGTGTTTACTTACCACAAGTGCTAAGGAGACTGCACGCGCTCCTAGCGGTCCAAGACCTTGGTACGCTGCCTTCGCCGCCCCACTTCGCAGGGAACGGAGGAAAGCGGAACACGGGACTAGAGCGTGTTGGCGACATGCCGCCAGGTAGATCATTTGCGCACGCGCAGGATCATCAGGCGGTGGTAACGCTGGACCTACCAAAAATTAATATTTTTTTATAGGGATAGAGCTGACTGGAAACTTTTTTATGAGATGTTTGCAACCTTTCTCACCAAAGCACTCTCTTGTGTTGTAGTTCGGAACATTTCCATTCTTGTTTTGTTACCGTTCACACAGGTACACAGACACAAACAGACATTCACACAAGCACACAAACAGACGCAGACCGACACACAGGCACACTGGCAGTGGTGATGGCATGGCTTGAGACGGGTTCACCGAAGTTCAAGCTAAATAAATAAGTGTCCACCATCTTTCAAGTATACGAAAACGAGGCCATGTAACGACCCAAAGTATGAACCGGCCCAAAGTATGAACCGGAAATCGTCGCAGAGTTATCTGCTCGGCTCTCTTTTCATGGGTTTTGACGCTCCTGCACCTGTTCTTCGCATGGAATATAGGCCTATCCCGACAAACGACGCATTAGTTGCTTTACGAGTTTTTGTGTTTTTGGTGCATTTGTGTCGTTTAACACGTAATGTAGCATTCAAAAAAGATTTTCCCCGTGAAAAGCCGTCTCCCCTGCCGGAAATAATATGGGAGTCACCTCCCTGTAGTCTATTTGTAGTCTGGTTTTAAAAAACGCGACCGTTGACTGACTTGGCACGCCCGGGGAGTTATGCTAAGATCCGGCCGCGTTAATATATCTGCGTTTTGTGACAAACGTCTTGCTCGGCGGTACTGTACTCCATGCACCTTAACGGTCCGCGTAATTCGGGTGTAATCTTAAGCTAAACGACGTTCCGAATGTTTCCGACTTCGACCATTTCAGCAGCGTCAATAAACGTCGTTTAGCTTAAGATTACGCCCGAATCACGCGGACCGTTAAGGTGCATGGAGTACAGTACCGCCGAGCAAGACGTTTGTCACAAAACGCAGATATATTAACGCGGCCGGATCTTAGCATAACTCCCCGGGCGTGCCAAGTCAGCCCGGCGGAGTGGCGGGTGCCGTCTCTTTTTAGAGTTGAAATTTCAGCACGTCCCGAGCAGATAACTCTGCGACGATTTCCGGTTCATACTTTGGGCCGGTTCATACTTTGGGTCGTTACACGCCACTCGCTTTTTACATAGTAAAAGAGGTATGTGTCCGTCTTTTTTTAACGATTAAATATCTGTCGATGGTGGCTACAACTGCATTCAAACTTGTAAAAAAAGTTAAATACCATAATAACTTACCAAGAATATTGATATTGTATAATTTTACATTTATGATTTGTGGACAATCACTAAACCAACAGACCAACTCATAGTTCCAGCATTACACACACACACACACACACACACACACACACACACACACACACACACACACATACACACACACACACACACACACATATATATATATATATATATATATATATATATATATATATATATATATATATATAATATAAAAATCCGTACCACGTGATCGAAGTTTTCGATCGTCATTGCCTGTTGCTAGTCCACGCGTAAACAACGCCATTCCCTAATGATACGAGGGCTCATGGACGTTTCGCCCCATTTGCAAGTTCGCGCCAACCACTTCGCCCCACATTCTTGCCGGTTCGCCCACTATGTCAATTCCAATCATTAGTTTTTTTGTGCGAATTGATTTTCCCGGGCGAAGAGGTTTGGATTGTGGGGCGAACCGGCAAGAATGTGGGGCGAAGTGGTTGGCGCGAACTTGCAAATGGGGCGAAACGTCCAGCAGGCAGCACCCGCTACGAGTACGAAGATGAAATTATCTGCACTGACAATGTAACATTGTTCATCTAAAAAATGTTCTTATGACATCACTGGCCTCAATCGACGAAGCCGACTATGAACTTCTATTCGGTAATCCATTCAGTGCATGATAAATGTACTTTAAATTTCAAAGATGGGCCACATCAACAGCTGACATGCACTACCTCGATTCCGGTTTCGACCGAGTAATGGATAAAAACCGCTGGTGCTGAACCTCCAGGTTTTGGCATTTAAAAAAAAGATCGGGTTCGAACCCGCAACTTCTCGAGAAAAGAGGGGGAAAAAACACACACACACAAAAACACAAAAAACCAGGTCGGGTTCGAACCCACAACCTCTCGAAAAAAAGAGAGAAAAAAAAGTTTCAGCGCAGAATCGAACCTGTTCACGCATGACCAAGAATCCAAAACTCTACCAGATAAGCCATTGGAGAACTGATATAACTGAGCGTTTGTAAAGAATTTATAACGTTCTTTTCCGCAAACCCCCTTGGTTCGTATTTTGCACTGTAAATTGTAGAAAAATGGATGATAGTTCATGAAATTTGAGTGGTCTTGTACATTTTAGGATGCTCAAGGTCTATTTCTGCCAAGTTTAATATCGATTCACTGCCATTAGGCCACGCATTTCGCCATTCCGTCAACTGACATTTTAGGGGGGGGGGGGGGGTGTTTACGAGTTTACGATCTAAATAAATCACTTTCTTTTCAAACCTCGATTCTGAAAATTTGATACATTCAATCGGACCTAACTTCCAGTAAGTGTGCAAAATGTCAAGGAAATTCGTCCAGTAGTTTTTGAGATATCAGCCCTTAAGTCGGGACAGACAGACAGACAGATAAAGTCTGTAGGACCTCCAGTAAACCTGGAGGGATAAACTCCTCGAGTGACCTAGTAAACACCCTGCCGTCCAAACCAGTCTACAAGATCGCTTCTTTAAGTCCCTCACTGCCAAGCGAGAGCTAGGTTTACAAGCCTTCAGAAGTTGTACTTCCTTCAGAACATCCAGCAAGAAAATAGAAAACTGATTCACGATTTACCACACACAAAATGACAAAGCGAGAACTTCGACTACGCAGCACGGTGATAATAAAATCCTGCATACTAAACAGTAACAAGTGAAATAAAATGAGACAATTTAAATCACGATTTACCAAACGCAAAATGTCCCTCAACTTGCAACAAACTGATCGTATGTACAATCAGTGCTCCCCTTTCATGCTCAGGAACGCAATACGTTTTTTTAACCAATTGTTTTGGTGACTGTCCACAAATCATAATGTAAAAATTATACAATATCAATATTCTCGCTGATTTATTATGGTAATTAAATTTTTTCATGTTTGAATCCATTTGTGGCCACCATCGACCGATATTTATTGCTTAAAAATAAGACGGACACATACCTCTTTTACTATGTAAAAGCGAGTGGCGTCGTAGACACTAATAGGTCATGCCATTGGTCCTGAATGTGGTAGTTTAGGTCTGCCTATGGTGGAACTGATTATGTACAATGTGACACTGACAACTGCTGCATAGATGAACATATTTTGCAGAGAGAATACAAAACAAGAAGGGCAAAGCCCATACGACTCACATGCTTGACCTTGACCTTTACATGACCTTGACCTTTAGGTGTCCTTCAAGGTCAAGGTCAAACAACTAAACCTAGCAATGACATCATACACTAAGAACTGCTTTACACATTTTTCCTACCAAAATACATGTGACCTTGACCCAAGGTCAAGGTCATCCAAGGTCATGCAACACAAAGCTGTTAATTCAAGACATTGGAAGCACAATGGTACTTATTGGCACTTTCTACCATGAAATATGGTCATTTTTAGTGGTTCACTACCCCATTTTGGTCACATTTCATAAGGGTCAAAGTGACCTTGATCTAGATGATATGTAACCAAATGTGTCTCATGATGTAAGTATAACATGTGTACTACAATGTTATGAAGTTTGGAAGAGTTATCTTCCATAGTTCAAGGTCGAGGTCACTTCAAAATATGTATACAACCCAACTTTAAAGAGCTCCTGTGACCTTGACCTTGAAGCAAGGTCAACCAAACTGGTATCAAAAGATAGGGATTACTTTGCCCTATACACCATATATAAGTCAGGTATCCAATCTCAAAAACTTTAGAGAAAATTGGGAAAATGTGAAAAATGGCTGTTTTTTAGACAACATTTATGGCCCCTGCGACCTTGACCTTGAAGCAAGGTCAAGTCACTATGTATGTTTTTTGACGCGTTGTCATCATACACCATCATGCCAAATTGGGTGTTGATAGACTTAATAGTCTCAGAAAAATCCAACGTTAAAGTTTTTCACGGACGCCCGGACGGACAACACGGGTGAGTACATAGACTCACTTTTACTTCGCATGTGAGTAAAAAACCCAGCAATGATAATACCTCTTCAAAGACAGGAAGAAGATTTTATACTCACGAGACTGCTTCCCAGAATCTTCAAGGTCACTGTCCCAGTCCACTTCTGGCTCAGTGTAGGTGACCTCTTCCTTGGGAGATCGAGACGTTTTGGCAGAGGAACCTCTGGACAGACTGGGGGTAGCCAGGGGGGCGGTGGGGGGTCGCGGTCTTGGGAGGGGGGTCAGAGGGAAAGTTGTCAAAGGCAAATTTTCATTCGATACCTCGTTCTCTGGCATGATTACGTCAGAGTGGTGACAGAGGTGACAAATAAAGATGCCGTCAACCGCACATGAGCAGCTGTGTAACAAACTGAGAAAACTCACTTTCCTGGCTCATTTCTCATGGCATGTACATGTATAGCAAACGTAGTTCTAAACACACAGATCACGGTGTCAGCCAATCAACACGAGAGGCTTCTCTCCCTTGCTGTCCGAGGCTGCTAGAACCTGGCTTTCCCTCTGGACATGATGTTGGCAGACGTCAATGTTTAGATTTCACCTGAACAACTTCACGTTGGACGAAACCGACGTCTTAGTTGAAAGTAATTGTTGCCCACGGCTTCTCTCATCCGCGAGTTCAAACAGGATCTGAAAATGAGGAGAGAAAAAAATCTTCAGTAGATTCGGGACAAACGCAATCCGGCAATTTGAAAACACCTCACGTAGCAGCGTTCTTATCGCCTACACACAGTAGCTGTCCCTGTAGGGCATATTTTCCCCTCTGCGTCTTATTATTTGACAGGAACGAACCTACTATCGTCTACAACGCAGAGGCACACAGAACTTCCAACTAAATGCATGCGCCGGCTACAGCCATGTATATGTAAATAAGAAAAACGCCGTTTAAAAAAGATCGCTCAATGCATAAATCATATTCAGGCGAGTCCAGAACAATCCAAGCCCTTGAGTCATATATCAAAGCCGCCGGAGGCTTTTCGGCCTTTCAAATTTGAGTAATAAATTGTAGAGAATATGACTACTTGTCCAGAGCTCCACTTCAAATAAAAGTCATATTTCGGTTGGCCCACTCGGCGCACCACCAGAATGAAGCAATTCACTAACACTAACACTGTAGAATTCAACGAACGGTCAAAACGAAATGACTTACTTTGGCTTGTAAATGCAACGAGAAAAATCGTTTAAACGAACATGGAGCAAAGAAACGAATGCTAATGAGACGACAAGATGTTGAATGCGATATGACAACAAAGGATAAACAAAACACAATCCCGATGATGAACGAGAAGTATCAGCAGAAAGAGGAAGAAGATGGCGGATCAGAGGTAGGAAAGCATGACAGGTGTAAAGAACATGGAGAAGTTTTCCAAGAGCACAATCGATCGAGCATGACATGCTCCATGATTCATCGCGGTTACAGTATTTTAACCTGAATTGAATACTTCCACATCCATACAACTCGTCTGTCATCACAAGACAAAACTCTCCGTAACGTTTCTCCGTATCTCCCGTCCCTACCTTCTTCTCCAGGCCGACGACAACCTTGAGTGAACCAGGTCTTACGACCACTTGGAGAGCGGGCTGCAATGGTACTAGGACAACATATACCCTTGCGGCCAATGGTCAAACATCGTTTCTTCTCAGCCTGGACCTGTGCACATGAGTTTAATTGACTCCTTGGCAGCCGGACAAAGACGGGGCAGGTTTCCTCCAGGGACAAAGCAACCCCACTCCGCTGGACCTGGGGAGAGTGGCTTGGCCTTGGTGTTGACACAAGACATTTTCTCCCAGTGCTTCCGACGTCCCGCCTGCCATTACGCCCCCGAGCTGACGTGTATGCAGCTTTTCCAGAGAGCGGATCTGGACTTCCAGTGTTGGTTCTGTCCACAGCCCTGGTGCACCCTAGTCCAAGGCTGTTGCCCGGGGCCTTGATTCTCGACAAGACCCGCCAGTATCGGGATTGTGTAAAGGCAGAATGACGAAGCGGATGCGTCAAGTGAATGATGACTACTGCACTGACCCGACGGTGATATTGCACGATGATGAAGATCACAAGGTGGGAAAGAATGTTCACGATGAGCAATAAGAAAAAGGGAAATAAAGAGCAGGGAAAGAGTTCAACACATGAAAAGATCAACGAAAGGAAAAAACACACCTATAACAACAACAACAACAACACCACAACAAAACCAATTGCCTTATTGATTTGCTGAGTAATTGTCTGACTGACTGACTTGCTGACTGACTCAATGACAGAACGCGTTATTGTCCGACAGACTAACTTCATAGTTGCCTTACGAAGTTGCCACATGAGCGATGACAGGTTTACAAGGGCGTAAGAGAGACAGACAGAACAATCTTCACAGCCATTGAAATCAATGCAGGTAGTTTCACATGCATCGCAATCTCCGGTGGGGTGCCAGTCTTCCAGAATTTTAGCAGAGATCAGATTTCGTGTCGATATGCTAGTGGTCTAAAGTTGGTGCTTAAACTGAACAAATTTTAGACTAAAATTAGGGACAAATATGACATAAAGATTGATCAATTTAAAGACAAAAATATGTTTACAGAACTCGTCATGGACTGTGGCAAGACGAAGCTTAACCAAAGATTTGTCATCACATGCTTAAAAATACACACACATACAAAACTCAGCACGCAAGAGTGGCAATGTTACTCAGACCCTACAAGGAAACGAAAACGTGCACAGCACGCTGGCAGTGGCGCACACCTACCTCTTCACGTGTCAAACACACGCCACATTTCACTTCACACTCGCTCGAGTGGGCAGGGTGTCACACACTGGGGCGCGAGCTGGCTTGGCCTGAGACACACATCCGAGGCGTCAGGTGCGACAAGAGGCAGCTGCAGCCAAGAAAACAGTGGCAGACTGTTCTTCCGCCTGCATGGGCGGCGTCCGCAGCCCCAGGAAGGAAGGCCACAAAAAACTACAGCAGCTCCTTCTCATCGCCGTCTCTGCCGTGATAAATGTGTCATTACTGCCCACGCCACCATAATGACCCGCTTAAGCCAAACGGCTGATTGCTTTGAGCTTGGACTAGGCGGTTTTCAATTGGGCCTGATCACGTGCCCCTTGACTGCAGGAGGCGAGGAGGTGAAGAGAGATGAAGTGAAGAGAGATGAAGTGAAGAGAGATGAAGTGAAGAGCCTGACGAAGGAAAGGAGCGGAGAGGGTAGGGATGAGAATGGACGCATGGAAAGCTTGGGGTGGGCAAGGGTAGGAAAGGGGGTGAGGGGGGGGGGGGGGGGAGGGGAGGGGGGAGGGGAGGTTGTGAGGTGGGTGGGGGTAGGCAGGGATGTGAGAGGTTGGTTGGTGTCGCGAATCGGAAGAGGTGAAATATCGATGTACGATCTAGTAATCCTGTTTTTCTCTGGCTCTTTTTGTGGAATGAGGGTGACGTCAATACGGAGTCGAGATCGAGGTTTATTTGGTTTTGCTGCGTGTGGGCTGCAGGATGGGAAAAAGAGTAGGTAAAACTTTCCTCTGGAGCTCATCCACTGCGCAAAATTGGCGTCGTTCTAAGACCAAACCACTGGATCAGAGCAGATCTCAATTATATTATATTTTCTCTCCATTCTAGCGAAGGAACAGGACGCGGATTATCTTTCTGTGGTGTAATACTCGCCACTTTTCAATGCTTTATTTTCTCCTGACTGAGACAGTGTGAATCGAGGTGTAAAGTCTTTTCCCGTTTGCTCTGTAAGAAACTGGATAGTCAAATCAGCAGTTTTATTATTGCTCCAGCCTCATATTTCGTTTCGAAGTCCAACATCCGATAGTCGTTTTCGAAAAGCTTTATTCATGCACTTATCGACACACAACTACACAATCGGTAATCAGCATTACCATAACAATTTCACTCTCAGGTTCGATCCCTTGAGGACACAATCGCTGTTATCTACGCTCTCACTTGTCTCTTCATGCTTCCACATGTCTTCTGTCATGCTCTCACTTGTCACTTCACTCTGGAGATTGGATCTCAGAGGATTTGATCACTTCTTAGAAAGGAGGTCTTTTCACACGCACCTATTTTCTCGCGCTCTCACCTCTCTCGCGCTCTCACCTCTCTCGCGCTCTCACCTCTCTCGCTCTCTCACCTCTCTCGCTCTCTCACCTCTCGCGCTCTCTCGCGCTCTCACCTCTCTCGCTCTCTCACCTCTCGCGCTCTCTCGCACTCTCACCTCTCTCGCTCTCTCACCTCTCTCGCTCTCTCACCTCTCTCGCGCTCTCACCTCTCTCACTCTCTCACCCCTCTCGCTCTCTCGCGCTCTCACCTCTCACGCTCTCTCACCTCTCTCGCTCTCTCACCTCTCTCGCGCTCTCACCTCTCACGCGCTCTCACCTCTCTCGCGCTCTCACCTCTCTCGCTCTCTCACCTCTCTCGCTCTCTCACCTCTCTCGCTCTCTCACCTCTCTCGCGCTCTCACCTCTCTCGCTCTCTCACCTCTCTCGCTCTCACCTCTCTCGCGCTCTCACCTCTCTCGCGCTCTCACCTCTCACGCGCTCACACCTCTCTCGCGCTCTCACCTCTCTCGCTCTCTCACCTCTCTCGCTCTCTCACCTCTCTCGATCTCTCACCTCTCTCGCGCTCTCCCCTCTCTCTCGCTCTCACCTCTCTCGCTCTCTCACCTCTCTCGCGCTCTCACCTCTCACGCGCTCACACCTCTCTCGCGCTCTCACCTCTCTCGCTCTCTCACCTTTCTCGCTCTCTCACCTCTCTCGCGCTCTCACCTCTCTCGCTCTCTCACCTCTCTTTTGCTCTCTCACCTCTCTTTTGCGCTCTCACCTCTCTCGCGCTCTCACCTCTCTCACTCTCTCACGTCTCTCGCTCTCTCACCTCTCACGCATTCTCACCTCTCACGCACTCTCACGCTCTCACCTCTCTCGCGCTCTCACCTCTCTCGTTCTCTCACCTCTCTCGCTCTCTCATCTCTCTCGCTCTCTCACCTCTCACCTCTCTCGCGCTCTCATCTCTCTCGCGCTCTCCCCTCTCTCGCGCTCTCACCTCTCTCGCGCTCTCACTTCTCTCGCGCTCTCTCGCGCTCTCCCCTCTCTCGCGCTCTCACCTCTCTTTTGCGCTCTCCCCTCTCTCGCGCTCTCCCCTCTCTCGCGCTCTCACCTCTCTCGCGCTCTCACTTCTCTCGCGCTCTCACCTCTCTCGCTCTCTCATCTCTCTCGCGCTCTCACCTTTCTCGCTCTCTCACCTCTCTTTTGCTCTCTCACCTGTCTTTTGCGCTCTCACCTCTCTCGTGCTCTCACCTCTCTCGCGCTCTCACCTCTCTCGCTCTCTCACCTCTCTCGCGCTCTCACCTCTCTCGCGCTCTCACCTCTCTCTCGCTCTCTAACCTCTCTCGCGCTCTCACCTCTCTCGCGCTCTCACCTCTCTCGCGCTCTCACTTCTCTCGCGCTCTCACGCTCTCACGCTGCCCAACTTTATATACCTTTTGAAGGCTTTCTAGAATCATCAAGAACCTCCTAAATGCACCCAATTATCTTGGAAGCCGCGGGAAGCGACGTCACGTGACACTTCAAAGCGACCCGCCTCGACTACGTCACGTAACGAAGCAACGATCTTTTGGAGGCGACTGGGTGTAAGCTGGATACCACAACGACACTCCAGGACGTTCCCGCACTTTCACAACAGAATAAATGGAACACACACACACACACACACACACACACACACACACACACACACGTACACACATACACACACACACACACACACACACACACACACACACACACACACACACACACACAAACACACACACGCAAACATACACACGCCATGTGGGCAAGGGAGTCGACGTAACATCTCTAATTTTGGTCATTAAACGCTGGCATCAGATAACTGATTCCATGGAGTTAACAAAGCTCCCTGACATCGGACTGGGCACGCTCTTTTCACCGGCGAGTTATTATTCTGTAGCCCGCTATTTGCCTCACGAGCTGTTCTGTCAACACTGTCCTGCCCTGTGCAAATTTAGGATACACTGAGCAAATGCCACGTTTCCAGTATGATGTAGTAATGTTGTCATCACGGATAACAACGTTTTGGAAACCTATAACTTGTTTCTGTTGTTTTCGGACACTTATGGCGAATAATCATTCGGTCTATGAACACTCTCTCTCTCTCTCTCTCTCTCTCTCTCTCTCTCTCTCTCTCTCTCTCTCTCTCAAAAGATACATATGTTTGCCTGTAAGCGATTCCTGAACGTAGATGCAAGATCTCCTAACACTATTATAAATGGAGAGACAGGTAGATATCATTTATTTGTACATTCTGCCATTAGAGCCATAACATATTGGTTGAGGCTGTGCAAGATGCCAGCAGACAGGCTCCCAAAGCAAGCCTATCTTATGCTGACCTCTGAAATATGCAAAAATAACTGGTCTAATACTGTAGAGGAGCTTCTGTCAACAATGGGTTTGCATATATCTGGAAAAGCGGAGGTTCTGCAAATGAGAGAATCTTTCTGAGAACTCTTCATCAAAGACTTCGAGACTGCTTCGACCAGGACTGGTCCTGGTAGACACAAACAAGCGATATAAGAGTGGTGAGGCATCAAATATGAATTGTCCATTCTGTAAAAATGAAGCAGAGAACGAGGAGCATTTTCTGTTTATTTGTAACACATATCGCGAAGCACGAAAGAAATACATAGACAAGAAGGGCAAAGCCCATACGACTCACATGCTTGACCTTGACCTTTATATGACCGTGACCTTCAAGGTCAAGGTCAAACAACTAAACCTACCAATGACATCATGCACTAAGAAATGCTTTACAATTTTTCCCTACCAAAATACATGTGACCTTGACCCAAGGTCAAGGTCATCCAAGGTCATGCAACACAAAGCTGTTAATTCAAGACATAGGAAGCACAATGGTGCTTATTGACACTTTCTACCATGAGATATGGTCACTTTTAGTGGTTGACTACCCCATTTTGGTCACATTTCATAAGAGTCAAAGTGACCTTGACCTTGATGATATGTGACCAAATGTGTCTCACGATGAAAGTATAACATGTGCCTCACATAATTATTAAGTTTGACACAGTTATCTTTCATAGTTCAGGGTCAGGGTCACTTCAAAATATGTATACAATCCCACTTTGAAGAGCTCCTGTGACCTTGACCTTGAAGCAAGGTCAACCAAACTGGTATCAAAAGATAGGGCTTACTTTGCCCTATATACCATATATAGGTCAGGTATCCAATCTCAAAAACTTCAGAGAAAATTGAGAAAATGTAAAAAATGACTGTTTTTAGACAACATTTATGGCTCCTGCGACCTTGACCTTGAAGCAAGGTCAAGTCACTATGTATGTTTTTTGAGGCCTTGCCATCATACACCATCATGCCACATTGGGTATTGATAGACTTAATAGTCTCCGAGAAAAATCCAACGTTAAAGTTTTCGCTCGCCCGGACGCCTGGACGGACGAAAAGGGTGAGTACATAGACTCACTTTTGCTTCGCATGTGAGTCAAAAAACATATAACGAGAAACAATCATATGAGACTGACAAAATTGCTGGACAGAAATAACATCAGGAAGGTGAGAGATGTTGCAATGTACATTTTCTATGCTTTGAAACTACGCAACCAAATGATTGAAATAATATCAGACACTGTAGATATGTGATGCTGTACATATTCTTCCACTGTTACTTCATAACTCAACGAAAACGTGTACATACAGGTAGGCTATATGTTCATTAAACATGAACACTAGTAAAAAGCAACTGTAAATACTTAGAAATCCAACTCCACGTTATATACATAATCAGGTCTATTATACACTTTTCCATTGAATCATCACTGTACATTATAACTTCGATGCTGTTTAAACACGTGCACATATTAATATAATCGTGTAATTTTATACTGTGGGTCGTCGGCCGAAATAAAGATTAAGTCTGAAGTCTCTCTCTCTCTCTCTCTCTCTCTCTCTCTCTCTCTCTCTCTCTCTCTCTCTCTCTCTCTCTCTCTCTCTCTCTCTCTCTCTCTCTCTCTCTCTCTCTCTCTCTCTCTCTCTCTCTCTCTCTCTCTCTCTCTCTCTCACACACACACACACACACACACACACACACACACACACACACACACACACACACACACACACACAC
>JAWQFJ010003080.1:80000-85955 GCA_034096865.1 Theodoxus fluviatilis
CTGGTCGCCTGAGACAAATCCCTGCATCTATCAGACTAAGCCGACATAAGAGACTTGCTCGCTCAGGGGTGATAACTCTTGCCGCTGTCACGTGATCAGCGAAGACGCATGGGGACATTTGTTTAGAAACATGAAACAATACGGAGAGATACCATGCGTTCCGTTGCACTCTGCTTCATCTCTGCTATGGTGTAGCAGGCTCAGGAGTTTCGATTGGTCGGTTTCTTTAATTGTTTTAAAAGCACGTTACCATTAAAAGTAGAGGGTTTTGGAGGCTCTCTTTGGATACATGGATCCCCTAAATAATTTCGCATTCATTTATATCCCTCTTCATCGAACAGACAGCTTCATAAAAGCATTAGGGTCGAAAATCCATTAATAACAAGAAGGGCAAAGCCCATACGACTCACATGCTTGACCTTGACCTTTACATGACCTTGACCTTCAGGTGACCTTCAAGGTCAAGGCCAATCAACTACACCTAGCAATGACATCATACACTAAACTAAGAAATGCTTTACACATTTTTCCTACCAAAATACATGTGACCTTGACCCAAGGTCAAGGTCATTCAAGGCCATGCAACACAAAGCTGTTAATTCAAGACATAGGAAGCACAATGGTGCTTAATGGCACTTTCTACCATGAGATATGGTCACTTTTAGTGGTTGACTACCCCATTTTGGTCACATTTCATTAGGGTCAAAGTGACCTTAACCTTGATGATATGTGACCAAATGTATCTCATGATGTAAATATAACATGTGCCCCACATAATTATTAAGTTTGAAACAGTTATCTTCCATAGTTCAGGGTCAAGGTCACTTCAAAATATGTATACAATCCAACTTTAAAGAGCTCCTGTGACCTTGACCTTGAAGCAAGGTCAACCAAACTGGTATGAAAAGATAGGGCTTACTTTGCCCTATATACCATGTATAGGTGAGGTATCCAATCTCAAAAACTTCAGAGAAAATTGAGAAAATGTGAAAAATGGCCTTGTCATCATACACCATCATGCCAAATTGGGTGTTGATAGACTTAATAGTCTCCGAGAAAAATCCAACGTTAAAGTTTTAAACGGACGCCCGGACGCCCGGACGCCCGGACGGAAGAAACGGGTGAGTACATAGACTCACTTTTGCTTCGCATGTGAGTCAACAAAAGGGAGGTAACCATCACTAGTCATAGAGGAAGGTCAAGGGAATCCAAACATGTGTGTCGTCTGCTAAATCGTTACACTCATGGGTATAAATGCCGACGTTTACTACAAATATCAAACCAAGACATACAATCCACTCTGCCACGGTGATGAGAGCACGAAAACATTTATTTCTTCGAAATGTGACAGAAATCGGCACGTTTGCCACTTCCATGGTATGTAAACTCCATGGTTCGAAGCATGTTTACCGTGCAAGTCCGTGGAGTGACTTCCAATTAGTTGTGTTTAGTATGAGCCAATCAAATGCGGCTACGAGTTCTGTAGTTTCATCGTTGCTAGGCACAGCAAGTGGCGCACTCTAGTGTGAAGAATTTAGAACACCTTCTGAGATGCTCTAGCTGCTGCGCGACCTTGACAGGAAGTTGACCTCTGCCACTGGCTGAAACGTCACCAAAGATTGTGTATAAATGATTTTCGACCCTAATATTTTTATTAAGTCGTTTCTTCGATCAAGAGTGATAAATTTGAGTGTGAAAAAATATTGGGGATTCGTGTATTCAAAGAGGGGCCTCCAAAACCCTATACTTTTAATGATAATGTGCTTTTCAAGTTATCAAATAAAACCAACCATGCAATCAAAACTCTTGATCCTGCTACATCGTAGCAGAGATGAAGCAGAGTGCAACGGAACGCAGGGATAGATAGATGAGAGTAATGCTAGAGATGAGTGAAGGAGATCAAACTGGAATTTTTTAAAATAAGGCCGACAGGACGAAGTTTGTGCTGGTAAAAATAATTTCATTTGGTAGGCCTATGCCTGAATATTATGTGTAGGCCTAACTTGGCGTGTGCCCACCTGCTCTCTCTCTCTCTCTCTCTCTCTCTCTCTCTCTCTCTCTCTCTCTCTCTCTCTCTCTCCCCTCTCCCTCTCTCCCTCCCTCCCTCCCTCCCTCCCTCCCTCCCTCCCTCCCTCCCTCCCTCCCTCCCTCCCACCCTCTCTCTCTCTCTCCCTCTCTCTCAAATCTGCTTTCTTCAGGGAGCAGTATCTGTATTTCATCGACAAACAAATATTCAGAGATGTTATTGTCCGTTTTCGTGCGGTAATCAGTGAGCTGTACATACATAAATATCATTTCGTTAATGATTCCACCAGAACACTGCTTTGTCCGTCATGCGGTGAAAAGGACGAGGAAGAACTACATTTCTTGCTCTGGTGTCCCGCCTACGAAGACCTCAGACAGAAGTATATTTATGATTTGTTTGACAGAGATTATCGCGTAGGTATCACTGACGTATTACGTAGAGATGATGTCCATCTCATGAGATCAGTTGCGATGTATCTATATTATGCCTTTAGAAGACAAGAGGCCTTTAAAACAACCGTTGAGATGTTCGAACAATTAGGTTGTGATAGGCTGGTGGCCTAACAAATAAAATCGTTCGTTCGTTCGTTCTCTCTCCATCTCTCTCTCTCTCTCTCTCTCTCTCTCTCTCTCTCTCTCTCTCTCTCTCTCTCTCTCTCTCTCTCTCTCTCTCTCTCTCTCTTTCTCTCTCTCTCTCTCTCTCTCTCTCGCTCGCTCGCTCGCTCTCTCTACCTCTCTCTCTCTCTCTCTCTCTCTCTCTCTCACACACACACACACACACGCGCGCGCGCGCGCACACACACACGCATGCACACGATGCTTTCGGATTGCATCTCAGCAAGCCGCCGCTCATCGTCTGTCCCTGCGTGAAAAAAGTGTCAAAACTCTGACGACTCCATGTTGAAATCCGCGTTGTTTATTTGAGCAATTTAGGACACATCGAATCGATGCTAGCTGAAGCCAGTGTTTACACAGTGTGCTCAAGCTATTTGTAGAGTAAAATCAAGGCAAGATTGTACAAAGGTGTTTCAAAATTTATAGGTTGTCATACAGTTTTGCTGAAGTGGCCTGTTACACACAATATCTATACTGGTTTAGCCAAAGCATAATTTGTAATGACAAAATTGTTAATGAAGGGCCTACTTGTTTTCTATTATTTTTCTCCCGTATTCTTAAAATAAAATACAAACTGCACTAAGGAAAATTCTGCATTTGGAGTCAGATCTGCACCAAGAATGAATGGTTACTTTGGAGGTGGGGTGTGTGTGTGTGTGTGTGGTTTATTATCAAATTACAAGGAGTAACTTTACTCCTTTGTGATTTTTAGAGAAGAGGAATTTGCAAACATTCATTATCACAAGTATTTATTACAGAAAATTATAGGTTTTATACAAAACAACCACTGCTCCTGAAAAAAGAACTATTTATAAACCTGCTTAATTTTCTGACAAGGAGCGATCAGGAGCTTGTTTTCGAAGCGGAGCTTTTGACCTCCTGAATGACCCAGGGACAGAGGCAGTGGTGATGACGTCACTGCAGTGTTCATGCATCAGTCAAGCTGGAAGAGATGTGACAAAGAGCAAAATAAGCAACATTTGCAATTTCTTAGTATTTAGCATTATATTGCATACACATATCCTTCAGTATGACATGTTGACGTAAATGTATAAATGTGCGTGCGCATGTTAGTGCATGTGCACGCACTCATGCGCGTGACTCTTGTTATGAGTGGAGGTATTTTAATCCCTAGTGGAGATTCTTATTTGTATTGAAGCCAGCCAGACCTAAAATGTTTTGTTAGAGAAAATCCAGCCTTGCCTTGAGAATTAGTATGGGTTAGGTCGAGAACATTGATTGCCCTGTGAACGCAAAATCGCACCAACGCCATTGGTCCATGCAAGAACTGCACTCGAGACCTCCAGGTGATTTATACTCGTATGACTAATCTCGTTGCACGCCATTGGTCCACAAGGAAGACCTCGCTGTTATCTGATTGGTTCATTTTGGGAGGACGATACTCGAGACACGAAAAAAAACGCTCAGCTTTTTCCGCTTTTGCCCTCTCTCTTGCTTGGTAATGCTTAGCAGACTCTGTGTTGAAGTCAACAAGAGATGGGAGGGGTGATGCCTACCCCTCTGCCCATAATTTCCAAGGCTTCAGTCCCCAGGGGTAATGCCGATGCCCACCACATGGGACTTGGAGCTGCGAGGAGCAGCACATCATCGGAGATCTGCCAGACGAAGAAACAAGTCGAAAAGTCGATTCTGGCCTGTCGATAGACGGAGAGGAAACGCCGGACAACTCACACCCCCCCCTACAAGAATATGGAGGCCAAGACAAGGCAGCCCCACCCCTCACCCCTCGAGCCCTGCCCTGCCTGCCAATCGCCATCCCTTCAACGTGAAATCTATCAAGCTCAGCGGAGAACGGCCAAAGTCAAAGATTCAGACTTCACGGCCTCGAACTTTCACATCTAACTGAAACGAGCTCTACCCTCAGATTAGTGAAAATTTGGTAAAAGACTGTCTGGCTGAACACTAATATTAAAGTGTAGTGTTTTTATTTGGTTATGAGAAAAATTATTATGAGTCATTATTAAAGCTGTTTTTATAGTCAAACCTCCCCCCTTATCATCTTTGTGTTATCCTAATTGCACGAAAGGTGAGTGGATGTTACAGGACGGCAATGAGTATCCCCTAGACACTCGAAATTGAGACACCCTGAGCCCTGTCATGTAACACTCTGCAAGACTAATTTGTGTCACTTTGGAGTCATTGATTTGTCTGTGCAACTCCAAAGAAATCTATGTGTGTATTTAGGCCTTTCCTCCCTGAGTGTTTACATTCCCAATGGGGCCTCTCACCCCAATCCCCATGTCTTCATGTCCTATGAGTCTGTGGCTGCTCTTCTACTTCTGGCGCGAAAATGCTGATTGTACAAAATGCTCATGCGACACTTGAGAGATGGAAGGATAGAGTGGGGGGTGTGGGGTGGCGCACACACATTGAGACAGACACACACACAAAGAGAGAGAGAGAGAGAGAGAGAGAGAGAGAGAGAGAGAGAGAGAGAGAGAGAGAGAGAGAGAGAGAGAGAGAGAGAGAGAGAGAGAGAGAGAGAGAGAGAGAGAGAGAGAGAGAGAGAGAGAGAGACGGACACAGGTGAGGACGTGAACAGACAGAAAATTCGTGTTATATTTAAGGCTAAAACGGTGGAGAAAATTGTACCGTACCCTCCACACCTTCTGATGCCAAGGTCTCTGCCCATGCAGCTCAGCATCGGGGTTTGCGATCTCGGTACCTGAAGCAAGAAGCACCGTACATATATTCCTTGGGAACTGGAGCCACTCTGAAAAAGCACTGTCTTAATTTGAAGGCACGAAGGGTGGGGAGGTTGATGAAGAGTGGGGGGTAGAGGAGACTAAAGCTGGAGGTCGTACGGCCCCCCCCCCACTTCCCCCCTGAAACTGCTCTTAAGGATGCATCAAAATACACAGAAAATATCGTAATGGTTACATCTCTCTCTCTCTCTCTCTCTCTCTCTCTCTCTCTCTCTCTCTCTCTCTCTGTATGTACGTGTGTGTATCTATCTCTCTCTCACTCTCTCTCTCTCTCTCTCTCTCTCTCTCTCTCTCTCTCTCTGTATATATATATATATATATATATATATATGTGTGTGTGTGTGTGTGTATGTGTATATATGTGTGTGTATATATATATGTATGTATGTGTATATATATGTATGTATATATATATATATATATATATATATATATGTGTGTGTGTGTGTGTGTGTGTGACAAGGTGCACTTTTGTGCCACCATGACCCATCACCAGTTTTGTTCTTTTAGTATTAGTTTTCAACCTCGGATGTTGAGCTTCGGCTCTCCGATTTTCCGCCCACGGGCTGGCTTCTACCCTTTTTTCGCC
>JAWQFJ010003081.1:0-92500 GCA_034096865.1 Theodoxus fluviatilis
CTAGCTACTGGTAACATAAAAGATAAGGAAAAAAAAGAAAGAATAGAAGGATAGATGAAAGAAGTATTTGAAATAAATATTGCTTTTGCCTGTTAATACACTTTCTATTTGAGTCAAGGTTTGGAGTTGTGATGAATCCTGTTCATCTTTGCTATATTCTGCTTGCTGATACTCCAAACATTCCTCATGCACTGCTGGGAAGGTGACAGGTCTGCATTTGAAATGCCATATTAAATTAAAAAATTCAAGAAAATGCTAATAAACTTGGCAGGATACTTGCCCATACACTGCTTTATCTCTGTGGCATATTTCATGAGACTAGAATAAGGGTTGCTAAGGACAAAAGGGGAATAATGTTTGTAAACTTGAAACATGTTTTTCTCAAAAAACGTAATTTTAGGGTGTCTTTCTTCAAAGTCATGTAAAATCGTGTAGGGTGTTGATATTTTTATGATTCTTGCACCATTGAAAAGCTTGCTGTGTGCCTTTTTGGAAAACATACAGATCTCAAAATGTTCAAAATGCAACGAGTAACCCATTTTGTGATGGAGGGTCACATTTCACGTGCTCTTGTTGTTCCAAAACATAAAGAAAGTATCAGGTCAGACTGTCTCCATCATTAATTTGAGTGAAAACAAGCAAAATATTAACTAGACAGGCCAAAGAGACAAAATGCATGTGAAAGAACCCCTCCATCCACTGACCCTTCTGTGCCACGTATTGGTACTCACTTCCAGGACTGGGCAGCCAGCATCATAAGGTACATGGCAAAGTGGGCAATGCCATCCCAGTAGCCAATCATGGTGCCATAGGCAGTCTTCAGGTAGGGCTCCCCATTGCGAAGATAGAACTCCATGAAGTGGGCAATCACTCCATCATTCTCCAGTGCCATAATCAGGTCTATCACTGAGCTGAAGGTGAATAGGCTCAGGACTGCAAAACATCAAGTTCCTTCAATTACTGTATTAATAAACCTCTTCATACAACGTTCAGTACAAAAGCAGGTGAGCTATATAAGGTAATGCAAATATTAAAACTCACTTATTACGATACACTCCACAAACAATGACATTGTTTGTTTTACAGTGCCCCTCCTCAATACTGATGAGAATTTCACATAACATACAGATCTATACTCCTGCATCAACAGAAAGTCTTGTCTACATTGTCCAGCACAACACAGAATGATGACTCAACAGTGTGTGGGTGCAACGCATCCCAATTCTTAACATCCTGTACCACTCCAAACCGCTCCTGAGTCCAAGAAACCACTTGTAACCACGTGTGTTGCATTCTTTGAGGTTCAAAGGAAATAACTCTGGCGAGAAGCTCTATCACTGAAGAAAATTATTGCGAAACTTCCACTTGGTTACTGCGTCTGTGTGAATATTTTAAACGGATTTCAATAAGTTTCTACTGAGTTATTTGGCTTCTATTCTCATTTTTTCTCTTCTCATTCTCATGTTCTCCATTGCGAAGATGGCGGACATAAATTCAGACTGTGGGTTGGGTAGTGATTTGTTTTTTTTTAAATCAAAATAGTTCGATCTAAAAATGTTAGACTCAGATACTCTGATCAGAGTGATGTAACTGTTTCCCATATCCACACAAGTGATTTATCAGACTTCCATGAGCAAATAATTTCGACTTCGTCACTGGATGATGATTTCAGTGTTGCCAAATGGTCAGACACTGTCAAGGAGTTGTAGAGGCACCCACAAGTACCCCTTGGACTTAATGCAGAACTAGTAGTGTAATTTCTATCCTCTTTCCAGAGGAAATGTTCATCATGATCCATGAGGAGACTGTATGCAAGGCAGATTGGCAACAGATTATTCCAAACCTCCATTGAGGATTAAGAAGCCTTTCTGGGCATTCTGTTTCTGATGGGTGTCATTCAGCTGCCAAATTACCAATGCTAGTGAAGCAAATGATGTGAACTGAGACAGCCAGCGATTGCCGATGTGATGTTGAGGAATTGTTACGAAATCACCACCAAGTACACAGTGTTTATATATATATATATATATATATATATATATATATATATATATACTCTCCATCGCTAAATGAGTCAGTTGCACAGTCGAGTCATTTTGCACAAACCGCCCACAAAGGAGGTGGGGGTTGTAGTGGTCAACTTCGAGATTTTGGGTTTTTTTGCTTCTCTAATGCCCTTCTTCATTGTATGAGTAAGTTTTGTGTTTGAAATCAACATGTAAGTATATGCTTTATGATGTTTTTTGGGCGTGGTGGTAAATCATAAATTACAAGAAAACGTCCGCGAACCGATCGTCAATGTGAACCCCACAAATGGTTTTCCCTTTATTATTACGTAATTATTATTTCCCTTTTCTATTGTCTGTAGCAGACGATGTTTTGGGCCTGTTCTCGATTTCTAAATCTAAGTACCTCCCCTTACTTGGATACGTATGTCGTCACGGGATAGTGACGTTGAAGAAAAAAGGTACGGTTCTGCAAGGATTTTGTGCCCAGTGGATTGGGGTGATCTGCATTCAGTTGGATGGTGTCTGCATAAACCAGGGAGTTGCGGATTGGAGATGGAGGAGGAGGAAGATGAAGAGGATGAAGCTACTAATGATTCGAGGACCAGAATTTCATCGGCCAAGGACTGAAGGAGTGAATCTGAGATGTGTGTAACGGATCGGGCCTGATGCACTGATGGGAACAGTCCTGAGGTAAATGAATTTGAGAGTCTGAGGAGGAGAGTGATANNNCAGGGCTGCCTACCCATCCGGAAATTCCGTATTTTGTCCGGAAATGTAAAAAAATCGGCGAGCGTTCCTGAAAATACGGGAGTTTATTTTGCGTTCCGGAAATATCAAAATAAAAACTATATTATAATAATTTCCAAAATCGTTGGCCTGTGGCTGTGCGCGAATCGTTTTCCGAAGCGGTCTACCGATGATTGCCGAATGGGTTTGTTCTGTAGTGCGCAGGCGCAGCGCGCGAAAATATTTCCGAAGATTGCCGAGTGACTTCGTTTTCGTACAGTGCGCAAGCGCAACGCACGAAGTGTTTTTCCGGAGAGTGCCGAACTTCTTCGTTTCCGGTATGTGCAGTGTTCATGTGCAACAATGGCGTCCAAACGAAAGCCAAGCGATTGTGTTTCTGAATCATCGAAGAAACAGCGGAGGTCGCAGGTCTACATTCCAGCGTACACGGAGAAGTATCCATTTATAGTCCGCGGCACCACTGACTCCACTGTCAAATGTACGACTTGTGATAAGCAGTTCAGCATCTCCAGTGGTGGCGCCAACGATATCAAAAGGCATGTTGAAGGCCCAATGCATGTGAAGAAAATTGAGGAGAAGGTCGCAGCAGCGCAAAAACCTATCAGTGAATATTTTACACCGCCTCCTTCGAAAGTGTCCCAAATCGACATCGACGTAATTCGAGCTGAGGCGATGATGGTAGACGTGACAGTAGAACTGAACCTCCCAATGGCGGCATTGGACAAACTAAGTGTAGGTGTCAAGAAAATGTTCCCTGACTCCAAGATTGCCAAACAGTTCAGCTGTGCCAGAAGCAAGGGAACTGCCATTGTGAAAGAAATGGCAGCCAAGACAACATTGTCTCTCGCTGAAAGGATGAAGCTGCAACCCTTCACAATTTCAACGGATGGAAGCAATGACAAGGGTGGTGTCAAGTTATTTCCACTAATTGTGCGAACCATCGACCCTGACACAATGGAAGTGCGTTCAGACGCTCTCTCTGTCCCATCGATTGAAGGCTCAGCCACTGGTGTGAAGATCTTTGGTCTCATCAATGCTGAGTTCGTGGCGCACAACATTCCTTGGGATAACTGCCTGGCTTTAGGCTGTGACAATGCCAACGTCATGGTTGGAAAGGAGGCAGGAGTCTATGGGTGCATGACAAAGGAACACAAAAATCTGTACTTGTCAGGGTGTGTTTGTCATCTGATCCACATTGCAGCAGAGAAAGGTGCAGGTTGTTTTCCATTCAGCCCAAGTCAGCTTCTGATTGACGTGTATTACTACCTGGACAAGAGCAGCTGCCGCCAGTCGTCCTTCAAGATGTTCCAGATTCTGCTTGATCTGAAGGAGGAGAAGAGGCTGAAGCATGTGACAACAAGATGGCTCAGCATTGGAAAGTGCCTGCCTCGAGTCATCAATTCTTGGGATGCGCTGTTTGATTTCTTCAGTCAGGAAGAAAAGAAAGCTGCCAATTCTTCAGCAAAGAAGAAAACTGGGGATTTGAAGAAGGTGTTTGCCTCCCGCAAAAACAAGTTGATATGCCTCTTCCTTGTAGACATAATCAAGGTGTTCGAGAAAATAAACACAATGCTGCAGGCTGAGAAACCCATGATCCATGTCCTCAAGAGTGAGCTGCACAAGTTCTACAAAGACTTGCTGATTAGATTCGTCAAGCCCACAGCTATGCTGAACAAGGAAGTCATGGATGTGGACTTCTCATCACAGGAGAACATCAAGAGCAAAGCAGATCTCCTCTATGGGGAAGAGGCCAGACTCCTTGTGACAAGGGAACAGGAGAGAAATCCGGGTAGTGAGCGGTATGAGGAGTTTCTGCAGTGTGTTGTCAAGTTCTACCAAGCCAGCTGCACCTACATCAAGGGGAAGCTTCCCCTCTCTGATGAACTGCTCAGCCATGCCTCAGTTGTGGATCCATCCAAGCAAGTTGAGGGCACCTTTGAAGACTTGGGGTACTTTCTGAAGAGGTTCCCCAAGCTGAAACCCACTGGAGTGACAACCTCTGACATTCAGCTGGAGTTCGCAAGGTACCAGTGCACAGACATCAGCAAGTGCATCCAAGAAAGAGACGACTCAACATGGTTCGCCATCTCCAAGCTGAAAGAAGGGGAAGACCTCCTCTTCCCACACCTCCCCATGGTTATGCTTGCCATAATGACAATCCCTCATTCATCAGCTCACTGTGAACGCATTTTCTCAGTAGTGAGAAAGAACAAGACCCACTTCAGAGGCAGCATGGGATCAGACACCTTGGAGGCCTTGGTGGTGGCCAAGTCCAGGCCTGGACAAGCCCTTGACAGACACTACAGTGTCAAAGACCTGAAAGACCTGAAAAGTGCCTACTACCAGTCTTTGCCACAGTAAACAAGCTGCAGAACTATTGTATATAGTGTAAATAAGATCAGGTATGTTTTTTATCTTTTGGTCCCTGGTTAATGATTAAGGTTGCTTTCTTTTTTTGCGCTGTCGCACGGTTTAATACTGAAATCGGAACTGAAATACTGAAATTGGAACTTGGTAATACTGAAATCGAAAAAGGAGGGTAGGCAGCCCTGTGGTAAGAATAGACCCCCTGTGTCTCTCCCTATGCCCCCAGTGGGTTGGGGGGTCAGAATAGACCCACCGCGTCTCCCTACTCAATCGTGAAAGGCGAATAACTAGGGACATCATGACTTGATTTGCGCTTACTCTAATCTATTCTAGTGAATTTCGTGCTTAGTTTATTGGCCTTACACTGTTACATAGCCTACAGAGGCAGACGGGCCGGAAAACTCCACCCATCCTTCCTCATCATGTAGTGACGTTGTTGAGATGCTCACCTTGATGTTACACCCCAGCTATATAGCGGGTGCAGTGTTCAAAGTGCTCAGATCCTGAAGTTGCATTCCTGGGCAAGATGCTACAGGTGGATCGCTTCTTACCACTTGAAGTAAAACCGGATAATTTTTCGTGAACTCGGTTATATGGTGGATGATGGTGTAAGTCCCCACGACAAACACCCCATCAAAGACTGGAATGAATAAGATGGTAACAACTGCAAATATTGAGCAGTCACGTCCACCCTTCTATGCGACATATGTATACAACACCCTTTGTAGATCGTGACGTACAAATTGTGTTGCAATAGGGGATAGCAGTAAGAGTTGCCTCCCTTAGTAAACGAAAAGTCCCTGCTGTTTCCGGTTAGTGCCTCAAGATGCCAAAGTCACTATCGAAAACTGATGCCTCCTATAGGTTGAAACAATGGAAAGAATGTTAAGGAGAAAAATGGAAAGTTGTCTGAACGCAAAATACGAACTTATTGAGAGGTGTGTTATTGTCTGTCTCTGTCTCTGCAGGTCTCTGTTGCTGAAATTACCTCCCTTGCTGAAAAAGTAGCAGACGATCGTGTTGTACAACAATTATCCATGTATCTTGCAGCTGACATGCTTTCGTGACATCACAAAAATTAGCTAAAGATGTCAATAAATGCACGGAGACATCGAATATTATCGTTGTCGCCGCATAGCACCTGAAAAAGCAAGGGGAAGATGTAGGCCTACCGCAAGGGCACAGCGTAACCTGCTGCTCGGGACAGCTTGTAGCAGCCAAAAGTTACTCCGGAAGTCATCGCAGAGTTATCTGCTCGGGACGTGCTGAGAATTCCACTCTAAAAAGAGACGGCACCCGCCACTCCGCCTGACTGACTTTGCACGCCCGGTGAGTTATGCTAAGATCCGGCCGCGTAAATATATCTGCGTTTTGTGACAAACGTCTTTCTCGGCGGTACTGTACTCCATGCACCTTAACGGTGCGCGTGATTCGGGTGTAATCTTAAGCTAAACGACGTTCCGAATGTTTCCGACTTCGACCATTTCAGCAGCGCCAATAAACGTCGTTTAGCTTAAGATTACACCCGAATCACGCGCACCGTTAAGGTGCATGGAGTACAGTACCGCCGAGAAAGACGTTTGTCACAAAACGCAGATATATTTACGCGGCCGGATCTTAGCATAACTCACCGGGCGTGCAAAGTCAGTCAGGCGGAGTGGCGGGTGCCGTCTCTTTTTAGAGTGGAATTCTCAGCACGTCCCGAGCAGATAACTCTGCGATGACTTCCGGAGTAACTTTTGGCTGCTACAAGCTGTCCCGAGCAGCAGGTACGCTAGTTGTGCCCTTGCGGTAGGCCTACATCTTCCCCTTGCTTTTTCCGGTGCTATGCGGCGACAACGATAATATTCGATGTCTCCGTGCATTTATTGACATCTTTAGCTAATTTTTGTGATGTCACGAAAGCATGTCAGCTGCAAGATACATGGGTAATTGTTGTACAACACGATCGTCTGCTACTCTTTTCAGCAAGGGAGGTAATTTCAGCAACAGACCTGCAGAGTCAGAGACAGATAATTACACACCTCTCAATAAGTTTGTATTTTGCGTTCAGACAACTTTCCATTTTTCTCCTTAACATTCTTTCCATTGTTTCAACCTATAGGAGGCATCAGTTTTCGATAGTGACTTCGGCATCTTGAGGCACTAACCGGAAACAGCAGGGACTTTTCGTTTACTAAGGGAGGCAACTCTTACTGCTATCCCCTATTGCAACACATTTGTACGTCACGATCTACAAAGGGTGTTGTATACGTATGTCGCATAGGAGGGTGGACGTGACTGCTCAATATTTGCAGTTATTACCATCTTATTCATTCTAGTCTTTGATGGGGTGTTTGTCGTGGGGACTTACACCATCATCCACCATATAACCGAGTTCACGAAAAATTATCCGGTTTTACTTCAAGTGGTAAGAAGCGATCCACCTGTAGCATCTTGCCCAGGAATACAACTTCCGGATCTGAGCACTTTGAACACTGCACCCGCTATATAGCTGGGGTGTAACATCAAGGTGAGCATCTCAACAACGTCACTACATGATGAGGAAGGATGGGTGGAGTTTTCCGGCCATTCTGCCTCTGTAGGCTATGTAACATTGTAAGGCCAATAAACTAAGCACGAAATTCACTAGAATAGTTTAGAGTAAGCACAAATCAAGTCATGATGTCCCTAGTTATTCGCCTTTCACGATTGAGTAGGGAGACGCGGTGGGTCTATTCTGACCCCCAACCCACTGGGGGCATAGGGAGAGACACAGTGGGTCTATTCTTACCCCCAACTCACAGGGGGTAGATGATGAGGATCAAAGGAGTTTTCCTGCCTATCTGCCTCTGTAGGCTACGTAAGGCCATTGACTGCAAACGCACCTAGAGCCGATTCGAGTAAGAAAGACTACCCAAGTCAGGTCGATTTATCTAGTTATTCGCCCTTTACAAATGGTGTAGGGATACGCGCTGGGACCATTCTTACCCCCAACCCAAGGGGGGGCAGGGAGTTGTTGAAGCTCATCACATCAGCATGATGCCATCTGGGGTATTCCAGCACATGGGGGTTTGTCTGAAGATCCAACTCCCCGTCTCTCTAGTTGGCCTTCATTGCGGCCATTTTGAATCGTGCTCATGTCTTGACTATGCTTATGAGTAGGGCGTCTGGCACTCCATAATAGTGCTGCTGCTGCTGCTGATATGACAATTATGATGATGACGATGATGATGATGATGATGATGATGATGATGATGGTGATGCTGATATGACAATTATGATGATGATGGTGATGCTGATGATATGACAATTACTATGAAGATGATGACGATGACGACGACAGAGTGATGATGATTAAATGATGATGATGACAACCATGATATGATGATGATAATGATGACGGAATGATGATGATGATGACGACAATGATGATAATGAATTTGATGGAATGATGATGATGATGCTTACAACAATACCACATTGGTGATGATGGAATCATAATGATGATGATCACAAAAGTGATGACAACAGTGATGGCATGGTTAACAATAATAGTCGGATTTTTAAAATATTCTGATGCAAAATAATCCAGGTTGATTCATGTTTCCAGATTATGTGCCTTTCCTTACCACAGCACAACTGTAGTATACTCCTAAGACACATTCTGATTTACTACCAACTTTAACATTAACTCAACAAAAAACAACGAACAGTAAAGGCATAGGGAATAGTGCTTTTATTTAAAATGTCAGAACACGATTACAATTATATGAAAATGGATTCAGCTTGGTGTATATATTAACAGCATGAATAAGTAAGCACCTTTTACACAACATCTTAACATATATACAAAGATAAATCAATTAATAACAATGCCACTAGTTATCACAGGCATCATGAACACAACTGAATTTTACAAAGGATATTATGCATGAAGAAAAACAGAACTTTGATGAATACCTTCTTATGCCAAAGAAGGCTTGAGCCAAAATCCTGTCCAGTGGTGGGAAATGCCAATACTTAGCTTTTTCCAGGATGGAATCAGCATCTCAGGGAGAAAAATATGTAAACAAGCAAATATAAAAATAAGAGCTGCAGTCATAAGAAAATACAGAGCAGCCTTGGTTAAGGAAAAAACAAGTAAGCGTGTGTGTGTATGTGTGGGGGGTGGGGGTGAGGGGGGGGATGGAGTGGGTGGTGGTGGTGGAATGTGTGTGTGTGTGTGTGTGTGTGTGTGTGTGTGTTCGGGTGGTGGTGGTGGTGATGGGGGACGGAGTGGGTGGTGGTGGAATGTGTGTGTGTGTGTGTGTGTTCGGGTGGTGGTGATGGGGGATGGAGTGGGTGGTGATGGTGGAATGTGTGTGTGTGTGTGTGTGTGTGTGTGTGTGTGTGTGTGTGTGTGTGTTCGGGTGGTGGTGGTGGTGATGGGGGATAGAGTGGGTGGTGATGGTGGAATGTGTGTGTGTGTGTGTGTGTGTGTTCGGGTGGTGGTGGTGGTGATGGGGGATAGAGTGGGTGGTGGTGGTGGAATGTGTGTGTGTGTGTATTCGGGTGGTGGTGGTGGTGATGGTGGATAGAGTGGGTGGTGATGGTGGAATGTGTGTGTGTGTGTGTGTGTGTTCGGGTGGTGGTGGTGGTGATGGTGGACGGAGTGGGTGGTGGTGGTGGAATGTGTGTGTGTTGGGGAAATGTGGAAATGTAAGACGGTTGGGAGACTGGTGTTGCAGAAGATTTAGGAGCTGAGACACGTAGGAAATTCACAAATGCTAGGAACACCAAGATTATACTGGAATCTGTGTTTCTCATACCCATCAAGTGCATAAAAAAACTTATTTCTCACAGTGTTCTGCACAGTTTACACAACCAAACAATACATATTAAAAACGAGTCAGATGTGGTTTTTGAGCATGAGTAATCACAAGATTATGTGTAGAACTCAGACCTGCCAACCCACCATCATGCCAAAGAGTAGCATCCAGAGCTATTTGGAGTAGCATTGAAGGAATAGGCGTAGCGGGGGTGGGGGGTGGGGAGAGATAAGGCTGTGAGGTTGGCGCGATAAGCTGACCCGGTGGCGTGAAAGCGGGGGGGGGGGGGGGGGGGCGAGATATGGCTGTGAAGGCGGCGCGCTGGCGGCGTGAAAGCGGGGGGGGGGGGAGATTCTCCATCGCGGTCAAAAGTTCAAGCACGCGGGAAAAGCGTAGTTTTTATGGACAAGCGTAGCAGCGTAGTAGCAGCGTAGCAAGCATGTCGAAAGCGTAGCATGCTACGCCTAAAGCGTAGCATTTGGCAGGTCTGAGAACTATTGATCGTAATATTACACGCCTTTGAAAATGTTTTGATCACAAATGAGCATCAAACAAGGGCTGGAAACTTATAGCAAAATGCAAAAAACTATTTACACGTGTCAAACTGTCAACAAAAATCAACACTGTAAAGAAATCGCAATGGTATAATCAACAAAATACTGACAGCTACATTTAATTCACAAAACTTAACTTTAAACAAGGGCAAAGCCCACACGACTCACATGCTGAGAGGATGTGAAAAATGGCTGTTTTTTAGACAACATTTACGGCCCCTGCGACCTTGACCTTGAAGCAAGGTCAAGTCACTATGTATGTTTTTTGACGCATTGTCATCATACACCATCATGCCAAATTGGGTGTTGATAGACTTAATAGTCTCCGAGAAAAATCCAACGTTAAAGTTTTTTTACGGACGCCCGGACGGACGACATGGGTGACCTAGTATGAAAGTATAACATGTGTACTACAATGTTATGAAGTTTGGAAGAGTTATCTTCCATAGTTCAGGGTCAAGGTCACTTCAAAATATGTATACAATCCAACTTTAAAGAGCTCTTGTGACCTTGACCTTGAAGCAAGGTCAATCAAACTGGTATCAAAAGATAGGGATTACTTTGCCCTATACACCAGATATAGGTCAGGTATCCAATCTCAAAAACTTCAGAGAAAATTGGGAAAATGTGAAAAATGGCTATTTTTAGACAACATTTACGGCCCCTGCGACCTTGATCTTGAAGTAAGGTCAAGTCACTATGTATGTTTTTTGACTCATTGTCATCATACACCATAATGCCAAATTGGGTGTTGATAGACTTAGTAGTCTCCGAGAAAAATCCAACGTTAAAGGTTTTTTTACGGATGACAGGACGTCCGGACGCCCGGACGGACGACACGGGTGAGTATATAGACTCACTTTTGCTTCGCATGTGAGTCAAAAATGACATAAACAGGCTGTGGCAAAATAACCCCAAAACTCACTAGCTGGAAATCAACAAGCAAGCGACAATACTCTTTAATCAAAAAGTACAATGTGACCAAGGCACCTCTAGGACAAAAGCAGAAAATGCACGGTAGACACAGGTTTCTTCAGAGAGCCCTACACGGCGATACAGAGGATGGCCAGTCACCAGACACAGTGAGCACTACTCCATTCTGCAAGACTTCGGACTGAGCGGAGCTGACCTGGAGGCTATGAGGTAACCTGACCGAAGCAAGGTCATGTGTGGCAGGTGGAAGATGAACCCTCTCAGCTCATTTCATACAGGTCACATGCCAGGTCATCCTCAACATCCTGGGACCTCTTCTTCTGCAAAGTCAAAAAGCAATATGTGCTCAAGTTTTTGTACACAACTTACATGGAACAGCACTACAGAAAACAAAACTTCAGGAACATGACAGGACACAACATGACATATTCACTGCAAGACAATCACCAGACACATGATGCAACACAACTGCAACAGGGACATACAACCTTGATGGCTTTCTCCTTGCTGACCATGCCAAAAGAGTTACAGCACCTTCGGGAGAGCAAGTAACCCTACTATTTGCTCTGCTCCCCGGTGGGTTGGGGATAAGAACTAAACCACAGCGTCTCACTACACGATTTGTGAGAGGCGAATACATAGGGACATCATGACTTGATCTGTGCTTACTACCAAATCTGGGGCAAAGAGTCCTCTACTGAGATATAGAAACTTGTTGAAACCTCAGTCATAAACTGTTTCCTACGACAATCACTCGGGATATTGGTTGTCCAACCTACACACATCCTACACGACAATCACTCAGGATATTGGTTGTCCAACCTACACACATCCTACACGATAATCACTCGGGATATTGGTTGTCCAACCTACACACATCCTACACGACAATCACTCAGGATATTGGTTGTCCAACCTACACACATCCTACACGACAATCACTCAGGATATTGGTTGTCCAACCTACACACATCCTACACGACAATCACTCGGGATATTGGTTGTCCAACCTACACACATCCTACACGACAATCACTCAGGATATTGGTTGTCCAACCTACACACATCCTACACGACAATCACTCGGGATATTGGTTGTCCAACCTACACACATCCTACACGACAATCACTCAGGATATTGGTTGTCCAACCTACACACATCCTACACGACAATCACTCAGGATATTGGTTGTCCAACCTACACACATCCTACATGACAATCACTCGGGATATTGGTTGTCCAACCTACACACATCCTACACGACAATCACTCAGGATATTGGTTGTCCAACCTACACACATCCTACACGACAATCACTCAGGATATTGGTTGTCCATTCTACACACATCCTACACGACAATCACTCGGGATATTGGTTGTCCAACCTACACACATCCTACACGACAATCACTCGGGATATTGGTTGTCCAACCTACACACACATTTTGACCATAGCCAAGTTTTTCTCCCTGGAGCAAAAGCACAGTTTATTTCTCAACAGGAGTAGGCTCGTCTCAAGGCGCCATGTGTGAACTGCATGGCGAGTACACGCACACCGATTGGATGGTGATGTGCATGGTGGACGGTTCTGCAAACGGTTAATTAACTCCATGATCGAAAGCTGTCACTATTACACAAGTTTGCCTGGGACTAGAGATGCCACTGGGACTTACCGCCTTGCTGCCTTTCTTCTTGCTGAACATGCCAAAGAGGGCTGGCACCCGCAAGGCGCTGCGCAGAGGAGGGGCTGGGGGGGCAGCACCATCTGTCATGTCCACCACGGCACCTGCCGTCTCTTCCTCTGAACTGGAGTCCTCATCGCTGTACGTTCCACCCAGGCGACTCCGCTCAGACTGCAGCCAAAATCAAGCATGGCTGTCTTACTACATAGCGACGACACAGCTCGAGCGGGATTTCCTTTTTAAATGAGGCCAAGCATGGCTGTCTTACTACATAGCGACGACACAGCTCGAGCGGGATTTCCTTTTTAAATGAGGCCAAGCATGGCTGTCTTACTACATAGCGACGACACAGCTCGAGCGGGATTTCCTTTTTAAATGAGGCCAAGCATGGCTGTCTTACTACATAGCGACGAAACAGCTCGAGCGGGATTTCCTTTTTTAATGAGGCCAAGCATGAGGAAGCCTGGCTGAAGTATGTAAAAACGAACAATAAAATCAGGTTATAGAACATAAATCAATTTTTAGCGTTTGTGTATGGCTACAAAAAATAATACAAAGTAGCTCAACTGATAAAGCGTTTTTGGTGCTAACTGCAAGGTTGTGGGTTCTGTCCCCACCCATGGTTCCACGTTTTGGGTGCTAACTGCAAGGTTGTGGGTACTGTCCCCACCCATGGTCCCACATTTTGGGTGCTAACTGCAAGGTTGTGGGTTCTGTCCCCACCCATGGTCCCACATTTTGGGTGCTAACTGCAAGGTTGTGGGTTCTGTCCCCACCCATGGTCCCATATTTTGGGTGCTAACTGCAAGGTTGTGGGTTCTGTCCCCACCCATGGTCCCACATTTTCCCCGTCTGTCTTTGCAGGGCTTCAGTTTTGTGTGGGGTTAAAGGTTACCATCATTCTCTGCCCCGTGCCACTATTCCCAAATTACCTCTAGCCACTGGCAAAAGGCTGAGTCCTCTTTCCTGCTTTCCCCTTGAACACATCAGTCTAAACTTGGCAATCATGAGGCCATGCTGTGGAAGGACTTCCACACATAACACACATGGTTAAAAAAAGTCACACACACATACAAAACAGCTAAAGTGCCAAGAATGACAAGAAGGGCAAAGCCCATACGACTCACATGCTTGACCTTGACCTTTATATGACCTTGACCTTTATATGACCTTGACCTTCAGATGACCTTCAAGGTCAAGGTCAAACAACTAAACATAGCAATGACATCATACACTAAGAAATGCTTTACACATTTTTCCTACCAAAACACATGTGACCTTGACCCAAGGTCAAGGTCATCCAAGGTCATGAAACACAAAGCTGTTAATTCAAGACATAGGAAGCACAATGGTGCTTATTGGCACTTTCTACCATGAGATATAGTCACTTTTAGTGGTTCACTACCCCATTTTGGTCACATTTCATAAGGGTCAAAGTGACCTTGACCTTGATGATATGTGAACAAATGTGTCTCATGATGAAAGTATAACATGTGCCCCACATAATTATTAAGTTTGAAACAGTTATCTTCCATAGTTCAGGGTCAAGGTCACTTCAAAATATGTATACAATCCAACTTTGAAGAGCTCCTGTGACCTTGACCTTGAAGCAAGGTCAACCAAACTGGTATCAAAAGATAGGGCTTGCTTTGACCTATATACCACTTGTAGCTAAGGTCGCCATTCTCAATAACGTGGGAGAAAATTGGGAAAATGTGAAAAATGACTGTTTTTGAGACCACATTTATGGCTCCTGTGACCTTGACCTTGAAGCAAGGTCAAGTCACTATGTATGTTTTTTGAGGCCTTGTCATCATACACCATCATGCCACATTTGGTGTTGATAGACTTAATAGTCTCCGAGAAAAATCCAACGTTTAAGTTTTTTACGGACGCCCGGACGGACGGACGGACGCCCGGACGGACGGACGACACGGCTCAGTACATAGACTCACTTTTGCTTCGCATGTGAGTCAATAAAATAAAAACCGCTGGCGCTGAACCTCCAGGTTTTGGCATTTAAAAAAAGATCGGGTTCGAACCCGCAACCTCTCGAGAAAAGAGGGGGAAAACACACACACACATAAAAACACAAAAAAAACCACAACCTCTCGAAAAAAGAGAAGAAAAAAAAGTTTCAGCGCAGAATCAAACCTGGTCATGCATGACCAAGAGTCGAACGCTCTACCAGCTGAGCCATTAGAGAATTGCTATGTCGGAGTGTTTGTAAAGCATGTAAATCCACTTCTAAGCTATCGGCCCAGGAACAATCAACCATATATTTTAAACATGATGGATAGGTTCAGGAAGCTCCTATTATGACATGTTTTGCTTTCCTTTGGCATGTCATAGACGCTGAATTAACACTCACACAGTCACACAGAGGAGGAAGTGTATTATAGATGTTCAACCCAGACATGTGCATTCATACTCATTCAGTGATTCACGCACACACCGTGTGTGGTACTGCTACCGAGTACCGTCATTCTACAAGCAACGAGTCAATCCTGTTAACACGATGCATAACTGGTAGGTTTTTAGGCTAGATTCGCTTCTAAAAGTTGCAGAAAATCTGATGGTGGCAACAATCTGACGGTATAACAAGTTTTGACAAGGAAAAAACCAAGCAACTAATCATTCTGACCGTTGTCAGCCATGTTTGCAGAAGCTCCTAATCTCGCTGGAAACAAGATTTCATACTCTTGTCGTGGAACCAAACTACGAAAAGAGTGACCTGATTTTTCAATACAAACACTGTATTCATTTTGTTGTTTAGACTGCAAGTGTAACTTTTCTGACTTGCGTTCCACTCAACACATTTTTGACCTAGTGGACATGTACTCGATTAATTGACTCGATTAAATTGAACTGATGTATTTGATATACATTTGTATTAATCCTGAAAAATTAGGAAATCATACTTCATTCATTCGAGCATTAGTCTTGACAGCATTCAGCGGACGAAGTAAACATCAATCTACTTCGACCATAACGTAAGTGCGAGTTGCAGACGAAACTATCACCGTCACATGACACGGTGACGCCGAATGTCAAATCACTGCTATCTTACGGTCGTAATAATCGGACAAAGTCTGAATAATCTGAGAAAGAAAATCGAATTGGTTTATTATGTGTATGAATACGAGTTTTTTTAATCGACTTCGGTCAATTTCGCGCTGCCTTGCAGTGATGATTTGAATACGAAGCAGTCGTCTGCAAGGCGAAAACGATCTCGAAGCCAGCGAAGTTTCGACCATGAATGGAAAAAATCGTATTACGACCGTCAACCACTTTCTCTTCAAACCTCGATTCTGAAAATTTGATACATTCAATCGGACTTAACTTCCAGTTAGTGTGCAAAATCTCAAGGAAATCCGTCCAGTAGTTTTTGAGATATAAGCCGTTAAGTCGGGACAGACAGACAGACACACACACACACACACACACACACACACACACACACACACACACAGAGACAGATAAAGTCTGTAGGACCTCCAGTAAACCTGGAGGGATAATTCTTTCTCCTTTACCAGTGTTCTCAAATTCAGTGTTCGTCATTAAACAGCTTCAAAAACAGAATTGACACGATGTTCAAAGACTACATGTACTGTGATGATGTTGGCCACCCGCTGTTGCCACGTATACCACTCTCTGCCACTCATAAGCCACCGGAAGAAAAGTATAGAGAATAGGCACGATCTTTTAAGATCGTTAGAACTAGGGTAGTAAAAAGTGAGAGGAGCCATAAGTACTGATCAAAAGATCAGATAAAGGCCTCGCGGCCTAAGACATCTGAGGACATATCTATCTATCTAAATTCATTCTCCTATTAGGGTCTGCAACGGGGGTTGTTGCTTCCCCTGACAAGCTAAGCGCAAGAGTTATCGCGCCTGCTTGGTCAGTACACTGCATTATTGTAAATATGGTGGCAATGGACGCTGCAAATTTCGAACGATGGCGTGTGCCGGAATTAAAGCAGTTCATACGGGAAATGCAACAGCCATTGTCGGGGACGAAAGCAGACCTAATTCAAAGGGTCAAGGGCTGTATTGCTTTGAAGGTAAACAAAGCAATCGGCACGGAATCCGACATATACTGTGCCGACGCTTTGGCCCCAAAGTTTCCAAAACTAACAACACCATCGGGCAAAAAACTTCCTGATCCAGTCAGCCTCAAGACAGGATGGTGTTCGGCAGTGGATTTTTCTGCAGATTTTTGGGATGCAGACCTGTACAACTATTTTGTTTTGAAAATAAGAGTAGTCGTGAACTCCCCTCCCGAGCTTGTGGCAGCCTGTGGAGTGTCAATCTCCTCACAAAGTCCCTCTCCCCTTGCTTAACGGACTCACGGTTGAACCTGTGTGTGGCCACTACAACACAAGCATGTACAAGGGAATATGCGCTAAACAGGCCGTTTTTAACCGGACTAACACTTTCCTTTGAAACAAGGTTTGACGTGTATATAGTATTCCCAGGGCTTGCTCTGGCAGGGCGCACCAATCGCCATATTGTCCTCAGCTCGAACACAAAACGCTTATTTTCATGATTACTGACACACAAACATAGGCACCGTACCTAAATAACGTATTAATGTCTCAAAGCACAAAGTAGAGTACATCAATAGTTAATGAATATTGCTACATTAGTCATATTGAGTTGTGCGTCGAAATCGAATAAAGTCAAAAGTTGGGCTACAGAGTACTCACTACTAGACAGCTTCTCGTGTAACTGTGTAGTTCGGACAGAAAACTGTTCGCATATGCTTTACCTACTCTCAGGATAAGTTCCTGAGCTAAGTGTTCGCCCAGTCAAAGATATGCCCGGTTAAGAACTGTCTTAATGAGTGATATCATTATCAGACGCATCGACCTGTACATGCAAACAATGGGGATGAACGAACAAACGAATGCATTAATAAATACATAATGACCGACGGAACGAATGAATGAATGAAAGAACGAATGGAGCTTTACTGCTTATTAGCCTATGACGGCTAGTTAAGACCAATAACAAGAACATAACTGGAGCAAATGAGACTATAAGTATAAGAGCGAGTCAAGCCTTGTTTAACTTTTTCACGTTTCGCGTAAGGACTTAAAGGAGACACGATGGGTCTATTCGTAACATCAACAAAAAGGATAAACAAAGACGAACACGGAAACATGAGGAGGACAGCAACAACAACAATGAATATGCGAGTGCATTTAATGATATTTTTAACGAGTCAATATAGTTTGCGCGAGCTCTGTTCAATAATCATGTACTGCATTCCTGCAGCAGAAATGCTGAGAACGAGAGACCTAGTTGGCTAGTAGTATTCAAGAGCACGACTACAGTACACTACACCGATCCACGCCATTATTTAGTTACATCTGCTTGCAAGCTCGAACCTAGCTTCGTCACTTCATGCCTGCATACTGCGACAATAAACGATCACTTTGCCACGGTAGCACTGGCAAACATAACAAAAATGAACACCTCTTGGTACTCTCTCACTGCGTTCTGAAGCCAATTTGTACTGACCAGAGACCACTTTTTGGTTTCTCCGCGCGAAAGAGCACCAGCGGCAAATACTCCTGATTACCAGCTTCGTTGCAGACCCTAATAAACTGTCCTCGCAAATGACGTCACGTTATTGATGACGTCGCACATGTTGGAATTTCGCCATTCCATCAAATTGCCTACCTCCCCAGGTGTTTCGAAATTCTTCTCCTGGCATATAGGATCGAAACTCTACTTGCAAATGACGTAACGTTATTAATGACGTCACACATGTTAGAATTTCGCCATTCCATCAAATTGCCTCCCTCCCCAGGTGTTTCGACCTTAAAAACCACTTTCTGTTCAAACCTCGATTCTGAAAATTTGATACATTCAATCGGACCTAACTTCCAGTCAGTGTGCAAAATCTCAAGGAAATCCGTCCAGTAGTTTTTGAGATATAAGCCGTGGAGTCGGGACAGACACACAGATAAAGTCTGTAGGACCTCCAGTAAACCTGGAGGGACAAGATTTTTCAATCACAAAATGATTCAGTTATTAATACAAACCCCTGCAAAAACATCACATTTATTCCATACATGATTTATTGAATTCCTACTTTAATGTACAAGCCTAAAGGAGCAGATAGGTGACACAGCTCCAGGGCAACTTTGTGGGTGTTTTCTGGAAAACTATTCCTGCCACTTCATCCTGGCTTTGTCATGCACAGTCCTAAATTTAGAAAAGTGAATGTGAGAAGGAATAAGGAGAGGAAAGCCTTCCTTAGCTGGCAGCCATGACCAGCATGAACTGGGGCATGGAACAGGAGTATGGGGAAGGGCTCAGCGACACAAAACTCTTTACACAAAATTGTCACCACAGTACATTATGCATGCCTTAGGCATTGGACACTGTCTTCATTAATGAAAGGGGAAAGGAAGAAGGAGGAGGAGGAGGAGGAGGAGGAGGAGGAGGAGGAGGAGGAGGAGGAGGAGGAGGAGGAGGAGGAGGAGGAGGAGGAGGAGAATGAGGAGAAGAAGAAGAAGAGGACGAAGAAGAAAAAGAAGGAGGAGGAGAAGAATAAGAAGAAGACTGTAAAAAGAACAACGAGGTGGTGATGTGGTTGCACCTTCTGTTTCAAGTTGAGTCTGTTCTCCAAGGACTGGATGCGAGAATAGGCGCTCCGGTAGCGAGACTTGCGCTCCTTGGAGTCGTGGTCTGCAGAGGAGGAGGTGCTGCAATGCAAGCAAAGGGTTTCCATGGCAGCACCATCATAATTACAGCATGTCCCTTGCTGATGTGTTCACTGGTAGAGGTGTGTGGTGAGTCATGTCCTTTGCAGATGTGTTTCACTGGTAGAGGTGTGTGGTGAGTCATGTCCTTTGCAGATGTGTTTCACTGGTAGAGGTGTGTGGTGAGTCATGCCCCTTGCAGATGTATTTCACTTGTAGAGGTGTGTGGTGAGTCATGTCCTTTGCAGATGTGTTTCACTTGTAGAGGTGTGTGGTGAGTCATGTCCTTTGCAGATGTGTTTCACTGGTAGAGGTGTGTGGTGAGTCATGTCCTTTGCAGATGTGTTTCACTGGTAGAGGTGTGTGGTGAGTCATGTCCTTTGCAGATGTGTTTCACTGGTAGAGGTGTGTGGTGAGTCATGTCCTTTGCAGATGTGTTTCACTGGTAGAGGTGTGTGGTGAGTCATGTCCTTTGCAGATGTGTTTCACTGGTAGAGGTGTGTGGTGAGTCATGTCCTTTGCAGATGTGTTTCACTGGTAGAGGTGTGTGGTGAGTCATGTCCTTTGCAGATGTGTTTCATTGGTAGAGGTGTGTGGTGAGTCATGTCCTTTGCAGATGTGTTTCACTGGTAGAGGTGTGTGGTGAGTCATGTCCTTTGCAGATGTGTTTCACTGGTAGAGGTGTGTGGTGAGTCATGTCCTTTGCAGATGTGTTTCACTGGTAGAGGTGTGTGATGAGTCATGTCCTTTGCAGATGTGTTTCACTGGTAGACGTGTGTGGTGATGTCCCTTCGGCTTGGATACAGGAATTAGTGACTGACTCGTTGCCTGTGGGTTGGACTCAGTCCTGCAGAGTAGTTGAACATATGGTCAAATCTGATAAACATAAACTTGTTCTGACACTTCCCGATAGCTTCTTTGGCTGTTTGAGGATGCCCCTGGCTGAGCTACAGGAGCAGGCCCCTGGCTGAGCTACAGGAGCAGGCCCCTGGCTGAGCTACAGGAGCAGGCCCCTGGCTGAGCTACAGGAGCAGGCCCCTGGCTGAGCTACTGAAACAGGCCCTGGTTGAGCTACAGGAGCAGGCCCCTGGCTGAGCTACTGGAGCAGGCCCCTGGCTGAGCTACTGAAGCAGGCCCTGGCTGAGCTACTGGAGCAGGTCCCTGGCTGAGCTACTGGGGCAGGCCCCTGGCTGAGCTACAGGAGCAGGTCCCTGGCTGAGCTACAGAAGCAGGTCCCTGGCTGAGCTACAGGAGAAGGCCCCTGGCTGAGCTACTGGAGCAGGCCCCTGGCTGAGCTACAGGAGAAGGCCCCTGGCTGAGCTACTGGAGCAGGCCCCTGGCTGAGCTACTGGAGCAGGCCCCTGGCTGAGCTACTGGAGCAGGCCCCTGGCTGAGCTACAGGGGCAGGCCCCGAAAGCCCAGCAACCTGGGGATCCAGCAGAGGGCAATATTAAGTAGCTCTGTTTTTTTACCCTTTACATATGTTGTACAACAGAACAAGTGATGAGACTGAATTATTCCTCTATTAAAACTAAAAGGGTGATTTAAAAGTTCATCATTACAACTTATTTGCATTAACATAATGATCATCCAGCTGGGTTGGTTGGCGTCTGAGGGGAGACAACTCACTAGGAACGCCAGGCAAGCCGCTGGTGCATGAGTGCTGTGCCCCTGGACAGCGTGTAGTCACCTGCCAGGGCCAGCTGTGCCGACCTCTGTGCTGCGTGCTTCCCCAGCACATCCAGGTCTGCATCTGTAGACACACAGCACACACAGTAGACACACAGCACACACAGTAGACACACAGCACACACAGTAGACACACAGCACACACAGTAGACACACTGCACACACAGTAGACACACAGCACACACAGTAGACACACAGCACACACAGTAGACACACAGCACACACAGTAGACACACTGCACACACAGTAGACACACAGCACACACAGTAGACACACAGCACACACAGTAGACACACAGCACACACAGTAGACACACAGCACACACAGTAGACACACAGCACACACAGTAGACACACTGCACACACAGTAGACACACAGCACACACAGTAGACACACTGCACACACAGTAGACACACTGCACACACAGTAGACACACAGCACACACAGTAGACACACTGCACACACAGTAGACACACAGCACACACAGTAGACACACAGCACACACAGTAGACACACTGCACACACAGTAGACACACTGCACACACAGTAGACACACTGCACACACAGTAGACACACTGCACACACAGTAGACACACAGCACACACAGTAGACACACAGCACACACAGTAGACACACAGCACACACAGTAGACACACTGCACACACAGTAGACACACAGCACACACAGTAGACACACAGCACACACAGTAGACACACAGCACACACAGTAGACACACAGCACACACAGTAGACACACTGCACACACAGTAGACACACTGCGCACACAGTAGACACACTGCGCACACAGTAGACACACAGCACACACAGTAGACACACAGCACACACAGTAGACACACAGCACACACAAGTAGACACACTGCACACACAGTAGACACACAGCACACACAGTAGACACACAGCACACACAGTAGACACACAGCACACACAGTAGACGCACTACACACACAGAAGACACACAGCACACACAGTAGACACACTGCACACACAGTAGACACACAGTAGACACACTGCACACACAGTAGACACACAGCACACACAGTAGACACACTGCCCTCACAGTAGACACACTGCACAGACAGTAGACACACTGCGCACACAGTAGACACACTGCACACACAGACACACTGCACACACAGTAGACACACAGCACACACAGTAGACACACAGCACACACAGTAGACACACAGCACACACAGTAGACACACTGCACACACAGTAGACACACAGCACACACAGTAGACACACTGCGCACACAGTAGACACACTGCGCACACAGTAGACACACTGCACACACAGTAGACACACTGCACACACAGTAGACACACTGCACACACAGTAGACACAAGGCATACACAGTAGACACACAGCACACACAGTAGACACACTGCACACACAGTAGACACACTGCACACACAGTAGACACACAGCACATACAGTAGACACAGTAGATACACAGCACATGCAGTAGACACAAGGCACACGCAGTAGACACACTGCATACACAGTAGACACACTGCACACACAGTAGACACAGTAGATACACAGCACACGCAGTAGACACAAGGCACACGCAGTAGACACAAAGCATACGCAGCAGACACACAGCATACACAGCAGACACACAGCACACACACAGCATACAGTGATAGCGGCATTAACACAGTTGATGCAGGAGGTAAACTGTCAAAGCAGGTAAAGAGAGAACGAGGAAATCTTTTCTATAGAGGACAGAGGAGATTAAAGAAAAAGAAGCAAAGAGAGGAGTGGGGAGAAAATAGAAAAAGAAGACTAAGAAGAAAGGGAGAGAGAGAGAGAGAGAGAGAGAGAGAGAGAGAGAGAGAGAGAGAGAGAGAGAGAGAGAGAGGAGAGAGAGAGAGAGAGAGAGAGAGAGAGAGAGAGGGGGAGGGAGGGAGGGAGGAAGGGAGGGAGGGAGGGAGGGAGGGAGGGAGGGAGGGAGGGAGGGAGGGAGGGAGGGAGGGAGGGAGGGAGGGAGGGAGGGAGGGAGGGAGGGAGAGAGAGGAGGGGGGGGGAGGGAAGGAGAAGAGTGAGAGATATAGTCACACACACACACACACACACACACACACACACACACACACACACACACACACACACACACACACTTCTACCAATTGACTGACAGAAAAATAGATGAAGTGACATGGGAATGAGTCAAGAGAAAACAGTTAGAATGGAGGCCAAGGACATGACACACACAAGCACAGAGACAGGTGGTAAAACTACAAGTGCGCCGACAACAAGTTTTGCTTTCACATCTGAGTTCTGCTTACAAGAAGAAAATAAATAACTACAACCAGCAGCCTCCATGCCCTACCTACAGGCACACACATCTGACAGCAGCCTCCATGCCCTACCTACAGGCACATACACCTGACAGCAGCCTCCATGCCCTACCTACAGGCACATACACCTGACAGCAGCCTCCATGCCCTACCTACAGGCACACACATCTGACAGCAGCCTCCATGCCCTACCTACAGGCACACACATCTGACAGCAGCCTCCATGCCCTACCTACAGGCACATACACCTGACAGCAGCCTCCATGCCCTACCTACAGGCACACACATCTGACAGCAGCCTCCATGCCCTACCTACAGGCACATACACCTGACAGCAGCCTCCATGCCCTGCCTACAGGCACACACACATCTGACAGCAGCCTCCATGCCCTATCTACAGGCACACACACCTGACAGCAGCCTCCATGCCCTATCTACAGGCACACACACCTGACAGCAGCCTCCATGCCCTACCTACAGGCACACACACCTGACAGCAGCCTCCATGCCCTACCTACAGGCACACACACCTGACAGCAGTCTCCATGCCCTACCTACAGGCACACACACCTGACAGCAGCCTCCATGCCCTGCCTACAGGCACACACACCTGACAGCAGCCTCCATGCCCTGCCTACAGGCACACACACCTGACAGCAGCCTCCATGCCCTACCTACTGGCACATACACCTGACAGCAGCCTCCATGCCCTACCTACAGGCACACACACCTGACAGCAGCCTCCATGCCCTACCTACAGGCACACACACCTGACAGCAGCCTCCATGCCCTGCCTACAGGCACACACACCTGACAGCAGCCCCCATGCCCTACCTACAGGCACACACACCTGACAGCAGCCTCCATGCCCTGCCTACAGGCACACACACCTGACAGCAGCCTCCATGCCCTACCTACAGGCACACACATCTGACAGCAGCCTCCATGCTACAGGCACACACACCTGACAGCAGCCTCCATGCCCTACCTACAGGCACACACACCTGACAGCAGCCTCCATGCCCTACCTACAGGCACACACACCTGACAGCAGCCTCCATGCCCTACCTACAGGCACACACACCTGACAGCAGCCACCATGCCCTACCTACAGGCACACACACCTGACAGCAGCCTCCATGCCCTACCTACAGGCACACACACCTGACAGCAGCCTCCATGCCCTACCTACAGGCACACACACCTGACAGCAGACTCCATGCCCTACCTACAGGCACACACACCTGACAGCAGCCTCCATGCCCTACCTACAGGCACACACACCTGACAGCAGCCACCATGCCCTACCTACAGGCACACACACCTGACAGCAGCCTCCATGCCCTACCTACAGGCACACACACCTGACAGCAGCCTCCATGCCCTACCTACAGGCACACACACCTGACAGCAGACTCTATGCCCTACCTACAGGCACACACACATCTGACAGCAGCCTCCATGCCCTACCTACAGGCACATACACCTGACAGCAGCCTCCATGCCCTACCTACAGGCACACACATCTGACAGCAGCCTCCATGCCCTACCTACAGGCACACACACATCTGACAGCAGCCTCCATGCCCTACCTACAGGCACATACACCTGACAGCAGCCTCCATGCCCTACCTACAGGCACACACACCTGACAGCAGCCTCCATGCTCTACCTACAGGCACACACACACCTGACAGCAGCCTCCATGCCCTACCTACAGGCACACACACCTGACAGCAGCCTCCATGCCCTGCCTACAGGCACACACACCTGACAGCAGCCTCCATGCCCTACCTACAGGCACACACACCTGACAGCAGCCTCCATGCCCTACCTACAGGCACACACACCTGACAGCAGCCTCCATGCCCTACCTACAGGCACACACATCTGACAGCAGCCTCCATGCCCTGCCTACAGGCACACACACCTGACAGCAGCCTCCATGCCCTACCTACAGGCACACACATCTGACAGCAGCCTCCATGCCCTACCTACAGGCACACACACCTGACAGCAGCCTCCATGCCCTGCCTACAGGCACACACACCTGACAGCAGCCTCCATGCCCTACCTACAGGCACACACACCTGACAGCAGCCTCCATGCCCTATCTACAGGCACACACACCTGACAGCAGCCCCCATGCCCTGCCTACAGGCACACACACCTGACAGCAGCCTCCATGCCCTACCTACAGGCACACACATCTGACAGCAGCCTCCATGCCCTACCTACAGGCACACACACCTGACAGCAGTCTCCAGCCATGGTCTGCAAACTCCTTAGTCACTCCCTCCCTTCAAAACCCTTCCAGCACAGGAAAGTAACTTCTACTCACTGACTTCAGCCAGAGTGCGGTCAGCAGTGACAGGACGTGTCTGCGTGAAGACTCGCAGAGCCTTGGTGCCGTCACTGTCCAGGTAGGAGATCTGCAACTGGAAGGGGAATTCTGCAGGCTTCTCCCTCCTCTTCTTCCCAGGGCTTGCTCCTCCTTCCTTCCCAGCAGCCTCCCCTGTCTCCATTCTAGAGCTCTCTCCCTCCTCCTTCCCAGCAGTCTCCGTAGTCTCCATCTTTGAATTCTCTCCAGCTTCCTTCCCTGAGCTTTCTTTTCCAGCGCTTACATCCCCTCCCGCCTCTGTTTTTTGAGCAGCTTCTGCCTCCTTCTCGGCCTGCTCGTCTGCCTCTGGGACTGCTTCTGGTACACCCACACCTGAAAAGAGTAATATGAAAAGTCCATTCAGTTAACAGAAGACGTCCCATACCACCTTGCTGCCATTCCCATGATGACCCCAGCCAGTCCTCCTCAAGTTTCCCTCATCTGACTCACTGCTCAGAATTCAACTGTCAAGCAACGATGCAAAGGCAGAAGCACCTTCATTTCCCCATGAGGTTGCTAAATGTAGAACTAGAGAGCACTGAGAGCACAAACCTCCACAGAGGAAGCGAAAATTTCTCTTCCATGGCTTGTATAATTCAGGCAGGATGTTCTGCTAGCCAGGCCTGATGCTACCAAGTTCAGATTATTTTAGCATGTGCTAACAGGCTCTGAGTGTGGAACACACATGCCAGCAGAATGAATGATTTGATGTCATCAACTTGGAGATGCATAATAAAACATCTCTTTATGAATCTCATTCCAAAACTAGATAACACATAATCTCCTTACTTTACTGGATTGTTCCTTGGGTGAAATGCTTGTCTTCCACATTATTTCATCAGAATCTGTTTTGAACTTTTTGAGGTAATCTGTCGAATAAGGCACCAAACAACCAACCAAAACACGCTACCTCCATGGTGGAGGTAGCTACAATTTCCAGAAGGAAACTTGGGGAGCTAGCTCACAGCTCTGCAGCAAGGCCTGTGTGGGAATGGTGGGAGAGGCAGAGTATAATGTTATACAAAGTTACATGATCATGGGCTTTCCACTAATAAGTCTAGTGGACTCTTCTGAGGAAAGGGGTGCGGGCCCCGCTCCACTAGTGGGCTATGGAATCTGATTGGCTGTGTTTTTGCATAGGCATTTATGCTCGAAACAGAGCTGATTCGCCTTGACAACTGTTGCAAATATGATATTCATCATAACCCAATTCAGCTGAAAGCGCATTGTGTACACCAGTTTGTCAACTATTCACACTTTATTGTCATTCTGTGGGTGGAATAACAATTCAAGAATGTGTATGTGAGCTAGCGAGCACATAATACTTTGGTTGTCGTTCTGTGTGGGAGTCACTGTAAAGTAAATGACCGACATCGCACCCCTTTCCTAGGACACGTCCACTAGTGTGGCTCATCAGTGGAGGGGATTCCGTCCTTTGATTACTGGATCTCCCCCAGACTTTGCTTCCATGGACCTACTCACCCTTTGCAGCCTGCTTCTCCTCCCTGGGTCGTCTGCTGTACTCAAAGGTGACCTCGGAGTCTTTGGTGACGTTGCCTATCTTTCGAACCAATCTGCTCTCCATTGCATCTTCATTGAAAATGAACCTGTGGGAAAAACCAATGAAACTGGTATAGTCACTAAAGAGAAGCAAAAATTGCAAAAAGAATGCAAAGGGGAAAAGATGAGATGATTGTACAATCCAATGTTTAGGCTGGCCAGAGTCAATCCATAGGAAGGGCTTGGGTCCCACCTTTTAGAACTACACACAATGCAACCACACTCATGCACACACACACACACACATACACCCATGCACATGCACACATACACCCATGCATACATGTGCACATGCACACACACATGCACATATGCACACATATATACACACACACGCACACACACACACAAACACATGCACACACACACACACACCCATGCACACATGTGCGCGTGCACACAGACACACACACATTCACACACACACACACGTACACATACACCCATGCACACACACACACACACATACACCCATGCACACACACACACACACGTATGCATGCACACACACACACACACATGCATGCACACACACACACACACACACACACACACAGAGAAGAGGGGGAGAAAAGCAGGATCAACCAATCAAATTACTGAAACAAACAAACACCCAAAGAGGACACAAGGCAATGCATTCCAAGCTAGGCAGGCAATTCATTCACTTCAATTTCAAACCATTCCATCATTCAATTTCATGACTGCAGCTGTCTACTTACAGGTCTCTGTGGACAATGAAGGTGGCCTCCACGTTAGTGGCCAGAATTCGATCTGCCAGGATGGTGCTGAACTCCTCCGTCAGCTTCAGGGGATCCACCATGTTCACCTGCCACACAGGCACCCAGCACAGCCAGCATTACTTCAGTGTATTGACTTGTAGTCCACTGCACGTCTCATTACCAGTAAGTTCTTCAGAACATCTGATCATAACATTGGTTCTGAGCATGCATGTGTGTATCTTCACTTTTCCAAAGGTTTTTCAGGTCTTCTTCTATATATTTACACGAAGTTGTCAATTTTCCTCTTTTCTCTGAATTATTTCCGGTTCAGGGCCATACATGTGATGTTGGCTACTAGATTTCTCGGGGCAAAGGCATTGGTTACATAGAGTGACTTACCATCCACATCGGGGTTACATAGAGTGACTTACCACCCACATCGGGGTTACATAGAGTGACTTACCATCCACATCGAGGTTACATAGAGTGACTTACCATCCACATCGGGGTTACATAGAGTGACTTACCATCCACATCGAGGTTACATAGAGTGACTTACCATCCACATCGGGGTTACATAGAGTGACTTACCATCCACATCGGGGTTACATAGAGTGACTTACCATCCACATCAGGGTTACAATCCACCACACATTACCCCCGATCATTGGGCCACTTAATTAACCTTACATTGACACGCAACAACAGACCTGTTAACCCCTAAAACTTGGCATGTGTATTTTGTGGGAGCAAAAGTGAAGAAATGTGTAGTTTTGTAATTGAATGTGTAGAATTTCTCGTCGCCCTATTACAAAAACATAAACAATGTTTGCTTCTTTTTACTACATGTAGTTCGCATTTATTCATTGCTTCATGAAGTTCATCAATCAAGATCATTTTTCCATGTGAGGTTTATTGACTAAGACTGACAGCACACTAACTCGAGGCCATAACCTCAAACTAACAAAGAAATCTACTAACACTCGTATTTACAAGCATTTTTTCACTAATCGTGTCACTAACATGTGGAACAGTCTATCACAAGAGACAGTCGGTGCAGATACACAAAACGCCTTTAAAAACCAACTGGACAAAGTCTTTCAGAATAAAATGTACTCCACTGACTGGAATCTAGACTAATCAAGAAATACTAGGTGTTAGGCAAATTATCAGAGAGTGAAACCAGATAACCTTTAACCAAGACTAATCAAAATAACAAACAAGAAGGGCAAAGCCCATACAACTCACATGCTTGACCTTGACCTTTATATGACCTTGACCTTCAGGTGACCTTCAAGGTCAAGGTCAAACAACTAAACCTACCAATGACATCATACACAAAGAAATGCTTTACACATTTTTCCTACCAAAATACATGTGACCTTGACCCAAGGTCAAGGTCATCCAAGGTCATGAAACACAAAGCTGTTAATTCAAGACATAGGAAGCACAATGGTGCTTATTGGCACTTTCTACCATGAGATATGGTCACTTTTAGTGGTTCACTACCCCATTTTGGTCACATTTCATAAGGGTCAAAGTGACCTTGACCTTGATGATATGTGAACAAATGTGTCTCATGATGAAAGTATAACATGTGCCCCACATAATTATTAAGTTTGAAACAGTTATCTTCCATAGTTCAGGGTCAAGGTCACTTCAAAATATGTATACAATCCAACTTTGAAGAGCTCCTGTGACCTTGACCTTGAAGCAAGGTCAACCAAACTGGTATCAAAAGATAGGGCTTGCTTTGACCTATATACCACTTGTAGCTAAGGTCGCCATTCTCAATAACGTGGGAGAAAATTGGGAAAATGTGAAAAATGACTGTTTTTGAGACCACATTTATGGCTCCTGTGACCTTGACCTTGAAGCAAGGTCAAGTCACTATGTATGTTTTTTGAGGCCTTGTCATCATACACCATCATGCCACATTTGGTGTTGATAGACTTAATAGTCTCCGAGAAAAATCCAACGTTTACGTTTTTTACGGACGCCCGGACGGACGCCCGGACGGACGCCCGGACGGACGGACGGACGGACGACACGGCTCAGTACATAGACTCACTTTTGCTTCGCATGTGAGTCAAAAATAGGGCAATAGGCTGAAAGCCTACAATGCCTTTCTACAATACTATACTAAGTACACAACACACAAGGATTTAAAGAACAAAAATTAACAAAATTAAACATTTCTGATGAAGCACAAAACCCAAAACATGTGCACATAGAGGACAATGTTCAGTCACTGAATGTTCATACAGTATCTCTCAGCTTATGCACTCATTTCATTTTCCTTCTTGAGGCTGTGGTTTGAGGCTTTTGGCATAAGCACTCTGCGGAGTGTCGAGGTCACTGTCGGTCAGCCTTTGAACAGCTTCTGTAGGTCCCTGAGGATTTGATTTCAAAACCAGCAGGCTTTCAACAGTGGCATGCGAAAGACTGGCTCTCTGGGCAATGCGATTCTTCTGCACACATGAAAACACGCTTTCACAGTGCGCGCTGCTGTGGGGGAATCGTCAGAATCCCTCTCTGATATACACAGGGTTCGTACAGGTTTTTAGATACAAAATTCCATGACTTTTCCATGACTTTCCATGAGCCTCAATAACATTTTCCATGACTTAGCGTACTGTGATACATGACAGTTTCCAGGCATGATGATAATCTCAAAGAAACACTGCACCACAAACAAAACAAGCTCTTTTCACTTTCTCCTCGTTTGAACCAACTGACCCGACCGGCGTGGAAATGAAACCAGGTCACCTAGCCAAAGAACCAATTAGGAAGCAGAAGACGAACGAGTCTTCAAAATTAACCAATGGGATGCAAGGGCACGTTTTCCTGTCGTTCGCAGCATGTAAAAATAGATTGAGAGTATCGCGCGAAGCACAGCCTAGAAAACATCTTTTTTTTTCTTTCTTTTTTATATTTATTAAATTCCATGACTTTCCATGACTTAAATTGAAATTCCATGATTTTCCAAGCCTGGAAAATAAAAAATCAAATTCCATGACTTTCCAGGTTTTCTATGACCTGTACGATAAAAATGTTTGTAACTTTTGGAACAGACTCCTTGGCTTTGTGTATTTCTGCTTTGAATGCCAGTTGTTACATGTAACATTTCACAGCGCTCAAAACACAACCAAACTTACTGTTATTTTAACCTCCTTTGTTTTTGTTGTTGTTGGCATCCGTCAGTCTCATGAGACTATGGAGTGTGCGCCAGGTTTGGTCAGTCCGGGGTTGAGCGGCAGCGTACTCTGTGGCTGTAGAGCCCGATCCTTGAGCCGCATGCTCTGTTGCACTTGTCGCAAGTGAAGTCCTGGCGTGGCTCTGTAGATGCCGACGCTATCCTCTGTCGTCTGTGTTCTCTCCTCTCCTCCCACTGCTCCCGTCTCCTCTTCTCGCTGGCCTGGATGCCAGTCTTGACGGCGTGTCTCCAGCTGCTGCGGTCAACGGCCACCGTTTCCCAGTCTGCTGGGTTGATGCCTCCCGCCGTCATGTCACGTTTACAGTCGTCCTTGTAGCGGAGGAGAGGTCTTCCTGGTATAATGTTAAACACACACACACACACACACACACATGATATTGTGATAAGATATGATAAAAACTCACTGGCAGCTATTTTGGAGTCTGGAAATGCAACTTTCACGGCTTCGGTTAGTTTGTCAGCTGTAGAGATCGGCAGATTCGCATCAGTAATGATGTGACAGATCATGCCCTCCGCCTTGGTGACAGATCTTTCAAAAGTCTTTTTTGCCTGGTCCTCTGCCTCCTTGTCGGCACCTTTCTTCACAAAGAAATCCATTTTCTTTTGTTTCGGCTTGCCTTTCGCTTCACTCACTTGGTCCGCTTCCTTGTGGGATACACTATTCACATGACGGGTACAATCAAACTTCCCACCGTGGCTGACGGAAAAATGGGAGTCGCAGACAGTGCAATGAGCAAACTGTTTTCCTTTCCGCGAAGTGACAAGGCATGGGTATTCTTCATGATATTTTGCCAAAAAGACTTGGCTCGGCATTTTGCTCGTCTTCTTTATGGTTGGTGGCATTTCGGAGTCATTTTCTTCACAGTTCTCATCTTCAGTTTCTTGTGCTCTCCGTTCAGCCATTGTCTCGAAAAGCGCACGTGGGTTGGCAGTAGGCCTAACGCGTTCAGTTGTGCCCGGTATTCGCTTGGAGAAGCCGATTCGGCACTAACAAGCTACAAAGCAATGTCCATGGGCACTATACGCGCTGCACACAGCAAACAACTTCTGCCCGAAAACATGGATCGGAAAATAAATCGGTCAAGCGAGATGATGAAAATTGCGGATTGTGATATGCGTAGCCAAAACAATACCGTTTGCGTAGAAAACAATAGACTTGCGTAGTTGTGTAGTATATTATGCAAATTTGTAGTTTACTACGCTCAATGTGTAGTGTAAACAGGTCTGCGACAACCAATACAGTGACAGACAGACGGGACACGCCAGCATGGAAAGACAGACCCAAAGAAAAAAAACGGGTTAAGAGGAAACATGTCTGGAAGTGGAAGCACAGGGATCAGCTAAACATGGTGGCATTGATTTGAAGGAGGTTTGCAGTCAGTGAGATAGTCAAGAGTGAAAAGAGAAGCTTCAAACTCAAAGAAAATAACCTGGCAGGGAGAGATCTGTGGAAGGGAGAGACTGAGGTGGAAGGGAGAGACTGAGGTGGAAGGGAGAGACTGAGGTGGAAGGGAGAGACTGAGGTGGAAGGAAGAGATAAGTCTGGATGGGAGACCAGTCAAGCAGGAAGAGTTCAAGACCTGATGGTAGAGACCATTTGGGAGGAAGACTTTCTTCTGCAAGGACACAGGCAGCCTAGAAGGAAGAGACCAGTCAGGAAGAAAGAAAGTAGCCTAGAAGGAAGAGACCAGTCACGAAGGAAGAAAGCAGTCTAGAAAAAAGAGACCAGCCAAGAAAGAAGAAAGCAGTCTAGAAGGAAGAGACCAGCCAAGAAGGAAGAAAGCAGTCTAGAAAGAAGAGACCAGCCAAGAAAGAAGAAAGCAGTCTAGAAGGAAGAGACCAGTCGAGAAGGATGAAGCCATCTAGAAGGAAGAGACCAGCCTAGAAGGAGGAAAGCATGTTAGAAGGAAGAGACCAGTCAGGAAGGAAGAAAGTAGCCTAGAAGGAAGAGACCAGTCAAGAAGGAAGAAAGCAGTCTAGAAAGAAGAGACCAGCCAAGAAAGAAGAAAGCAGTCTAGAAGGAAGAGACCAGTCGAGAAGGATGAAGCTATCTGAAAGGAAGAGACCAGCCTAGAAGGAGGAAAGCAGGTTAGAAGGAAGAGACCAGTCAGGAAGGAAGAAAACAGCCTAGAAGGAAGAGACCAGTCAAGAAGGAAGAAAGCAGTCTAGAAAGAAGAGACCAGCCAAGAAAGAAGAAAGCAGTCTAGAAAGAAGAGACCAGCCAAGAAAGAAGAAAGCAGTCTAGAAGGAAGAGACCAGTCGAGAAGGATGAAGCTATCTGGAAGGAAGAGACCAGCCTAGAAGGAGGAAAGTAGCTTAGAAGGAAGAGACCAGCCTAGAAGGAGGAAAGCAGTCTAGAAGGAAGAGACCAGCCTAGAAGGAAGAAAGCAGCCAAGAATGAAGAGACCAGCCTGGAAGGGAGAAACCAGCCTGGAAGGAAGAATGCAGCCTAGAAGAAAGAGACCAGCTAGAAGGAAGAAAGCAGCCTAGAAGGAAGAGACCAGCTAGAAGGAAGACAGCAGCTGACCCACCTGCCCTCCAGTCTGGTCAGCCAGCTTGCCCAGCTCCACCAGTTTGCAGCTGGTGCCCTTGATGGTGATGACCGAGATGGCCACCCTGCATGTCCACAGCAAACAGTTTCTCATCAGTTTTCCCCCACAGCCTGCACTTCAATTCTTTGCAGTCCTGCCATTTACTCCTCTACTCGGCAATCTGTACCGCCTGTGGCTGTGTGTTTACCAGTCATCAGGTTTGAAGAGAATCACAAGTTGTCATCCTTTTTCACACTTCTATTGTCATCCATCTCCAACATGCGGATTACTGACAGTGAATAGGTGGGAATGCTGAGCTGACTGAGGTTCACCTTCAACATGTATATGTCCTCAGCATGACGTCATACTGCAGTGACAGCCCCAGGGAAGCGTTTTCAACAGTACCCTTGGACAGGGGAAATACAAGCCATTTTCCCCACAAATTTTTGTCTATAGAATTGGGGGTGGGGTAGGGGGGGGGGGTGGGGGTGGGGGGTACAGAGTGGCAGATGAAGTACATACAGTGGGCATGGTGAATGGTAGAAAGGCCATAGTTGGAGTTGACTACTTAAAAATAAATGGACACATTTCTATTCTTTCTCTCCTCCTTCAGAACCACCAAAAAAAAAAGAAGAGAAAAGTCAGCCTTCCTCTAAAAAGCCCCTCACGAGCACATCCTTGCAACATGGAAATTCTGCACACAGCGACTCACCCTTTGTCCACGGCGTACTGGCTGACAGTCTGGTACAGGCCGTCACTCTCCGCCAGGTCCAGTCTGCCGAGTCCCACGTTGGCCATGCCGTCTGTGCACAGGATGACCTTGGAGCCAGCATGTCTGCTGGCCATGTGTGTGGCCACCACCAGTGCCGGTCCCAGCGCTGTCCCTCCCCCTTCCTCCAGCCTGCATCATGGGACATGGGCAGTGACAGGCAGAGGAACAGCCCACAGAAAGAAGGATTGATGGACACAGGCAGAGGATGGATGGATGGATGGATGGATGGATGGATGGATGGATGGATGGATGGATGGATGGATGGATGGATGGATGGCTCTGTGGCCGAGTGGTTAGCGCACTGGACCCACAGTCAGTGGGTACGGCGCTCGAAGCTGCGCTCGAAGTTGAGGGCTGAGTTGGGAAAAATTGTGAAAGCTAACTTTGGCGCGTTCATCCGCAGCCTAGTTGCATGCTCCCCAGGGAGTTGAGATGGTGTTGGAGTGATGAAAAAAAGGTAGCCCGACCGAAGCTGCGCGGTTCACAGAGTTGCATCCTTGAGCAAGATGCTTAACCCACATTGCTTCTCCCCACCCAGGAGTAAAAACACCAGGGAAATCGTGCCATAATATTCACTGCAGTTGATTGTGGGCAAAGAACGGTTAAAAAAAAAAATTGATGGATTGATGGATGGATGGATGGGTGGATGGTGTTTTACGGCTGATCAGCCTTTGTAGGCTATATGGGGCCAGTAAGCACAAAATTCACTCCAACAGTTTAGTGTAAAAGCAAACCAAGTCATGGTTTCCCTAATTATTTGCCACTTACAAATCGCAAAGGGAGATGTGGTACACGGGCATAGGGAGATGTGATACACGGCCATAGGGAGATGTGATACACGGCCATAGGGAGATGTGATACACGGCCATAGGGAGATGTGATGCACGGGCATAGGGAGATGTGGTGCACGGGCATAGGGAGATGTGGTACACGGCCATAGGGAGATGTGATACACGGGCAGAGGGAGATGTGGTACACGGGCAGAGTGTTACGTGCTATACAGCCGGCCACAATCTATCGATGTATTGGCGTGCAGGTATGTTGTTGCTAGCACTTTAGGCTATAACACGGATTCTTTTGAATCTCTTGGTGCTCGTCTGTCGTTCTACAGTCAATCACAGAGACGACAAATTTGCGTAGTAGAGGAAAACGTAGCAACTTTATTTTCCTCACAACGGAACGTAGAATTACACACTCAAACAACAGGACCTCTGAAACTCTCTCAATTCTCGATACACAGTCCGAAGATCAAAGCTCTAACGCTCAAAAGTCTGTCCATTCATTTTCGAAGGCAACTCCTCGCTAGCGTCTCCATTAAGCTGCACGACATCGCCATCTTGAATGTGATTCGACCGAGCCTGTATCTTTGCTATCATCTTCCAACAGAATGTAGATAACATGCGGGGTGGTACTCACTGTAGCACTTGAACATGCCTGCATCAGACAGCGTGAACTGTGTTGGCAAAGTTCGTGAGAATGTTAGCTGTAGGATTCGATAGGCCTCAGCCCTTCTTCACTACGACCGCTCATCGCGCCAGATCTCTCCGTCTCTCGCTCTCGCGCATGCGTATTTCGCCATCTCCTACTTCCGTCATGTTCTAGTGCATACGTCACGCTTCTCGAAGAATCTACTGAGGTCTACGTACGGACAAAAAGTGGTAGAATCAATTTCCAATTCTTTATAAAGGAACCTTTAACAAATAACCAGAAAATAATATTCGCCGATATTTCCTCTCAATCATACTAAACTTAGGTCTAAACTCAAACGATGACTGTTGTTCACAACACAGAGGGAGATGTGGTACACGGGCATAGGGAGATGTGATACACGGGCAGAGGGAGATGTGGTACACGGCCATAGGGAGATGTTATACACGGGCATAGGGAGATGTGATACACGGGCATAGGGAGATGTGGTACACGGCCATAGGGAGATGTGATACACGGGCATAGGGAGATGTGATACACGGGCAGAGGGAGATGTGGTACACGGCCATAGGGAGATGTGATACACGGGCAGAGGGAGATGTGATACACGGGCAGAGGGAGATGTGGTACACGGGCATAGGGAGATGTGGTGCACGGCCATAGGGAGATGTGATACACGGGCATAGGAAGATGTGGTACACGGGCATAGGGAGATGTGATACACGGGCATAGGGAGATGTGATACACGGGCATAGGGAGATGTGGTGCACAGGCATAGGGAGATGTGATACACGGGCATAGGGAGATGTGATACACGGGCATAGGGAGATGTGATACACGGGCATAGGGAGATGTGGTGCACGGGCATAGGGAGATGTGATACACGGGCATAGGGAGATGTGGTACACGGGCATAGGGAGATGTGATACACGGGCATAGGGAGATGTGATACACGGGCATAGGGAGATGTGATACACGGGCATAGGGAGATGTGGTACATGGCCATAGGGAGATGTGATACACGGGCATAGGGAGATGTGATACACGGGCATAGGGAGATGTGATACAAAGGCATAGGGAGATGTGATACACGGGCATAGGGAGATGTGGTACACGGGCATAGGGAGATGTGATACAAGGGCATAGGGAGATGTGATACACGGGCAGAGGAACAGATGCACAAACAGAAGGATAGATGGACGCAGGAAGATGAACAGATGGACAGAAAAAAGGATAGAGGGACACGGGAGGATAGACAGATTCATAGAAAGAAGAATAAATGGACATCACAAGGACACATAAAGACATAGTCACCAACACATACCAGCAGGCAGACAGATAGCTTGCTTGCCTGTCGGTCAGTCAACCACACAAGCATGCACATGTGCACACACACACACACACACGCACACACACAAACATGCACACACACAAACATGCACACACACAAACACGCACACAAACACAGACACACACACACATAGACAAACACACACACACACATGTACACACAGAACCTGTCAGCTGGAACGAATGCTTTACACATCAGTTCAGTTCAGTTCCATCTCTTAACCCTGAGATGGGTTGTTGAGGCACCACTGATGACTTTCGGACAATCTTCCTCCATCGATCTCTATCCTCTGTGGCTCGCTGTGAGTCAGCAAAGGTCAAGCCTGTCCACTCTTTGATTTTGACTTCCTACCTCTTTCTCTGCCTGCCTCTCCTTCTCCCATCTGGTACGGTACCTTGCAGGGTGGTCTTGGCCAGCCCACTGCCTCTTGACATGTGACCGTACCACTTCAGCTTTCTGCTTTTCACGATTGAGAGCAGATCTTCGTACTGTCCAATTGCTCTCCGGATCCTGTTGCTCACTTCCTCATTCGTGACATGGGCTTTATACGAGATGTTCAGAATCTTGCGGTAGCATCTCATTTCCAGGGCTTGTATCCATCTCTGTAGTTCAGATGTGAGTGTCCAGGACTCACATGCATACAAGAATACGGAGATGGCCAGCGTGCGCATGAGCCTGATCTTCGACGCGAGAGTGATATTTGTCACGCCATATTGGTTTCAACTTTGCCAATGCTGCTGTTGTTTGTGCTATTCTGGACAGTATCTCTGGTTTGGACCCTTCATCAGTCACGATAGATCCCAGGTATTTGTAGTTGTTCACAGCTTCCAGTTTTTGGCCCTTCAGTTTCATTTCCATTTTGAAGCCCCGAGGATTGTTCGTCATCACCTTGGTCTTCTCGGCGCTGATCTCCATGCCATATGCCTGTGAGGTCTTGTCCAGGTGCTCGACAAGACTAGTCAGCTCCTCTTCACTTCCTGCTAATCCATCAATGTCATCAGCAAAACGTAAGTTGGTGATCTTTCTGCCACATATGCTGATTGATCCTTCGTGGTCTGCTAGGGAATCACTCATTATCCTTTCGAGGAAGAGGTTGAAGAGTGTGGGGGAGAGTAGACAGCCCTGTCTGACTCCGACTGTTGTCCTGAACCATTCGGCTGCGGTACCATTGAACAGGTCTGCGCTGGTCGCTCTGTCATAGAGATGTTCGACGACTTTGATGATCTTGGAGCTGATGTAGCTTCTCATTGTGGCCCACAGCGCAGCATGCCAGACTCTGTCAAATGCTTTCTTAAAGTCTATAAAGACATGGTACAGATCTTGTTGGTGTTGTAGATGTTTCTCACACAGGACTCTCAGATTGAAGATCTGTTCGGATCCTACCTGGTCTGAAACCTGCCTGCTCTTCAGCAATGATTTTCTCGGCCTGAGGTTTTAATCTGTTCAGCAGTACTTTCAGCATGACCTTGCTGGGATGGCTGATGAGGCTGATTGTGCGGTAGTTCTGGCACATTTGCAGGTTTTCTTTCTTGGGCAATGTATATACACATGCCAACTATAAATCAGCAAGCGATGACACAGGGAATCATCAAAGAAGGACAATTCATTCAGACACAAGGCCTGCCAGCTACTGACTCCAGGTCCCGCTGACACCCATGCAGGCTGCTACTCACCCAAAGAGTCTGTCAGACAGGGTTTTCCTTGTTTCCTTGATGGCCCGTGGCTGTGCAAGGTCTGACCCCATCTTGCTCAGGATGTCCATGTTGGTCAGCTTGTCCCCAGCAATGATATGTGTGTCCGATGACCCATCCCCCATCACCTGCACCTGATTGCACATAAACACAGGTATACACAGGTAGACATAGGTATACACAGGTAGACACAGGTATACACAGGTAGACACAGGTATACACAGGTAGACATAGGTATACACAGGTAGACACATGACAATTTGACACAGGATTACAAAGAAATACATAGGTAGATACATAACAGGCAGACAAAGAATGACACAAGTAGTATTAGATGCCTTTCCCTTCTATAGGTAGCATGACAGGAAGACACAGGATGATGGAGGTAAACATAGGGAGACTGGAGACAGATAAGCAGAGGTACACATAGGCAGACAGGCATACACCAACAAAGGTGTCCACAGACACAGGTGTGCACAGGTATAGTTACACACAGGCAGGTGCAAACACATGCAGACATAAGTATACTCTCGTAGACAAAGTAACAAAGTGGGTGACACAGATACACCCATGGAGACACACCTACATGGAGGTACATGTATCATACAGGAGAAAGAATAGGTAAACAGCTTTTGGCATGTAGACAAATCAGTGCAATGAACACAGATGAACACAGGTGAGCACAGGGGAAAGAAACTGTTGGGCATTGAACATGAGACAAAAAGAATATGAGTGGATAATGCAATTAATACCTGAAAATACTGCAATAAAACAGATAGATTTTAAAACTAGAAGAGCAATGAATGAATTCTGCTCTGAAAAGTTATACTCAAAATTCTACATTTCAAACACTGGTGAAGAAGCATCTACAACAATTCTAGCTTGGCAAGACTATTTTAAAGTAATCAAACTCTACCAAATTGGAAGTGTTAGGTTACTGGATCAATAGCTTTTTGATGGAGAACCTGCAAAGTTTCAGACTTAAATTACTGTTATATCTTGTCGGTCTCCTCGTGCCTACCTCGTTGTTGAAGGTGATGAGTGCCACACGACGGTGGGTGTGTGTGCGCGCCATCTCCTCCAGCTGGTGGTCCACTGCCGCTTGCACTGCCTGGAGTCTGGAGATGTAGGTCACGTTGCGACTCTGGTGAGGCAGAAACTGCGAGGCGTGGTCTTCCACAAAGCCCTGCATCTTCTCCTGCAAGTGGTCTGAACCTCGCAGCCTGACTCTCCCAGACACCTGCAAAGATGTAGATTTCAACTGAATCTACCTAATATGAGATGGTTTGTAAATGAGGCAGCCATGCCTAGCTTACATTCAGCCTTCCAGACCATAGAGCAGAGGAGGGATTTCCATACTGTGGACATGCAATCCAAAGCAATTCAAGGGATGTTTCCCGTATTATCCTAAAGTGGTCACCAAAACCATAGAGGGGTCTGCATCATAGAGGGGTCTGCATCATAGAGGGGTCTGCATCATAGAGGGGTCTGCATCATAAGGGGTCTGCATCATAGAGGGGTCTGCATCATAAGGGGTCTGCATCATAGAGGGGTCTGCATCATAGAGGGGTCTGCATCATAGAGGGGTCTGCATCATAAGGGGTCTGCATCATAGAGGGGTCTGCATCATAAGGGGTCTGCATCATAGAGGGGTCTGCATCATAGAGGGGTCTGCATCATAAGGGGTCTGCATCATAGAGGGGTCTGCATCATAGAGGGGTCTGCATCATAGAGGGGTCTGCATCATAGAGGGGTCTGCATCATAAGGGGTCTGCATCATAGAGGGGTCTGCATCATAAGGGGTCTGCATCATAGAGGGGTCTGCATCATAGAGGGGTCTGCATCATAGAGGGGTCTGCATCATAAGGGGTCTGCATCATAGAGGGGTCTGCATCATAGAGGGGTCTGCATAATAAGGGAGATGAAAAAGCAGACTGTCTGGTTTTGGAAGCAAATTTATTACAAGGACTGACTGACGGGTCATTGTGTGAGATTACAGCGATCACTTAACCCATTATGACCTACTGTGTGTGATGAAAACGGCTCCCTAAATCCTGAGGTTTTTTCAGGAAAAAACACAAAGTTGACAACACTCATTAAAAAAAATATTTCTTCACTTCTACACTTCCTAGAAACAAGAAGTACACCACTGTCAAATGCGACGTCTGCGTAGCATCCAGTCTGAAAGGGAGATGTAACGCACACGTAGTATCCGGTCATAATGGGTTAAAAAAGACAGGAAAAGGCTCTTGGATTGCTTGCCTATTAATACTAGTCCCGGGAAAAACACCTCAGGGGTGTATGAAGACTGGTGAGCAGTGATGGCTGTAGCTAAAATGCCCCACTCTCCAACTGACAGCCTCTCCTGTACTTGGCAAATGTGAATGCTGAAGGGTACTGGCTGGTTACTGAGTAGAGGAAGTGAGGGTGGAAGGGTGGGTAGGAGAAAGGGAGGAGAGAGGAAGGGGGGGTGGAAGGAGGAAAGAGGAAGGAGGAGGAAAGAGGGAGGAGGAGGAAAGAGGGAGGAGGAGGAAAGAGGGAGGAGGAGGAAAGAGGGAGGAGGAGGAGGAGGAGGAGGAGGAGGAGGAGGAGGAGGAGGAGGAGGAGGAGGAGGAGGAGGAGGAGGAGGAGGAGGAGGAGGAGGAGGAGGAGGAGGAGAACTGCAATGGTCTCAGTTATCTATTAGGTAGTGCCTGATGTACAGATATAACAAGACTGGTGCTTTATGGTTGGTGCGATGATAGTAATGCAAAAAGCAAGCCAGCCACACCTACCTCTGTGGTGACACACATGCTGCCCGAGGTATCAATGACGAAGACAACCAGGGAGTCGTCGTGTCCCGAGGGACCACTGGCAGACGTGGCCAGGGCAGGCTCCACCAGGAAGGTCACGTCGTCCTTGGCCGCAATCTCCTCTTCTTCAATGTCCACCACATTGCGCTGCTTGCAAAACTCACACACCCACACCTGTAACAGAGGTGCTGAGATAGAAAGACAGAGAGACACAAACACACATGCATATACATACACACACACAGACTCACACACACATAGACTCACACACACATAGACTCACACACACATACTCACACACACACACACTCACACATGCTCACAAACACACACACACACAATCTCACACATGAACATACACACAGACACACACACACAGACTCACACACTCACATACACACACACACACACACACACACACACACACACACACACACACTCCCTCACAAACACAATCACACACACACACAAACACATACATGCACACACACACACACACACACACACACACACACACACACACACACACACACACACACACACACAGATGAAGGCTGACCAACATTGAGATGCAGATAAAGAAATCATTGATCAGACACACACTGACAGCTAGCAGGGTACAAAGACAAATACATATGATGCGTTCTCAGAACCTGCTGCTCATTTACCCATGTACTTTGAAGTTAGCATTCCTGTCATATTTTCCACACTGAGCAACTAAAGTCTGGATCCTGTTGTTCAGAAGATGTTGCAGATATACATAAGATAAGCACTGGTTTGTGGCATATTCTGTGAAATAAAAACTTTGGACAAATCTATTGGGAGTGCTGCATTTCCTCATTTTATAATGGGACATTGGTGATGGTGCTTGAGAGAATGGTTTGTGAGTCTAAAAAAAACGACCCGTGTGAGCTTTTTGTGATCTATATATACCTGCATGCAGCATGCTACATATTCCACATCATTTCAGAACAAAACACTTCGTTTTTATTTGAAAACGTGAAACAAAAACATCCGAATGACGACAGTTACGCTTTTTGTCAGCTGTGTGCTTGAGAAAACATCATCTCCTCTTCTTACCCCAGAACTGTCAGCAGTGTTTTGGTTGCTGATTTTACCACGGGAGGCCAGAAGGTAATGAACTGTGGCTGCCAAAGTTGTAACTGATCGGAAACACGCTAAAATCTCCAAGTCATATTTATATGGACATTTTTTGTCAGTTCGTCACTGTCGTTTATACTGAGGTTTCGGAAGCTCTGAAACGTGTCGTCTGCTTTGGGTACCGCCAAGATACTCGCGCGAGATCTCGCAAAGCGGTGACGTAGTTCCGCGTGTGAAAATGGTGACCAACAAGCGGCAAGGTGGGTATTTTGAACTTTGTCAGCTTTCCTCATTCGTAACTGTCGTAACAAAAATAACTGTCGTCACTGAAATCTTTCGTTTCTTTCATTATTGTAGGCACAGATCATATCTATGGCTTGCAAAATCGCATTGCATCAGCCAGAAATTGATATGTGCATTTGGGTGAACGATACACGACGTTCTGAGCGAGAGAGAGTGAACACGTGGTCTCAAGACCAAACTCGCATCACTGTCGTCTCACTCAGATTTTGGTCGTTGTCACTGTCGAACATCCAAAGTTTTTATTTCACAGAATATGTCACAAACCAGTGCTTATCTTATGTTTGATTCAATCGCTTTGTGATCTTCAGGATTGTTAATTTGATGTATATTGTCAATCCTCTGAAAAATTACTGAAACACAGGGACTAAAAGTTACTTTGTGTTTCTGCTGTGACAACCGTTATTTATTTGGATGAATTTTGGTCTTCAGGCAATCTGTCACTGTCATCATGCATAATGTCTATGATTCCATGTTGTGCTTTGTTCAAACTTGCATTTTTGGTGGAATTTAATAGAAATGAAGAAAAGTAACAGATTCTGCCATGCAGTTTGTGTGTTTTGTTTTTATCCTTTGTATAATAAAAACTTTCTATTTGTATGTTGTGATGACAGTTATGCAGACAAAGTAAAATCACAAAAATAATTCAGCCCTTTCCCTAATCAGAACAGACATAGAACTGGAACTTTTAAGTGAATGTCTATGTTCACTATGTATGCAGGAATATCCATGTTTTGTAAAGTTTTAATATTCCTTTATGATATCAGATGTTGGTCTTGCATCACTGTCATCACACACAACAATCTCGGCTTTATCAAGCAATAACCAGCTTCTCTCATTTAAGACTATCTTTTAGCTTATATTTTCACAAAATATAGGTAGGTACTGGCAGCCAAAATTTTGACTCAGAGATTGTTTTGTTTTTATGTGTTGTGCTTTTACTACTTGATGAAAGAATTAAAATAAAACAAAAATGAAGTGTCTATCTTGATTCGTTCTGGAGATACAGCATTTATTGTATATGGAAACGCGAAACGTACAGTAATACTAAATATTTTCCAAACTTTGCAGCCTAACAGTCCTCTAATCATACAAGATACACAGCATATTTTGCCTAATTCCAAATCAATATATTGTAGGCAGTTCATGTAAGCAAAATGAAGCCATTGTTTTATGCAGTTCCAGTACAACAGGGTGCTGAATATGGCCCAAAATAAAGATTTTCAATGTGCAAAACATCACCGAGGACCATATTTGAAGGCCTGCTGAACCAAAACCATTGAACTGAGCCCCATCAGACTTATTATACCTGAAGACTATATCATATAATGTGACACTATTTTTTTCCAAGATACAAAAAAGCTTACAGTTCAAGATATTGTGTTATCAATTTGAGGAAAACCCTGATTTGCGTGATGGAAAAAAAGTGAAATTATGAGGGTACTTGACTGAAAAGTTGATTATCTCTAAAACTATATGAGATACTTGCATAAAATTTGGTGTCTGGCTTTGTTATAGTTTTACCTTTGCAAATGAACTGAAATTTACCAGAAAAGTGCATATAGTTTTAGCCAGTCTATTTTTAGTAACAAATAAGGCGTGATTCTGCGGGGGCATGGCTCACTGAAAATCTTCCTATCTAAAAAACTATATCAGTTACCAGCATGAAATTTTGCATGTGGCTCAGTAATAGTTTGAACTTTGCAAATTAACATAGATTTAAAATATAGGTTAACAAAATATCTTGCTAATTTATTTTTATTAAAAAACATTGCGGCTCTGTGGACAATAGATATAGCATACGAAGTCTGATAGGCCATAACATACTATCCATCCATCCATCCATCCAACCAACCATCCATCCATCCATCCACCTATTCATGCATCCAATCATCCATCCATCCAAGAAAACCTTGAAATATGTGCCTATTGTATTGATGATTTTTTTCATGTTGATGTTTAATTTGGAAAGTGTTTCATTTATTTGGCATGTTTATGACACAATGTCCCTCTTCTACTCTTCCTTTGGATGAAATGCTCTTGCTCCATAGCTGTCCAAGAAGAAACTCTAGTTTGCTGAAATAGAAATTGGACCTTCGTTTCAAGTGTAGTGTGTGTGTGCATGTGTGTGGCGTGTGTGTGTGTGTGTGTGTGGGGTGAGTGAGAGAGAGAGAGAGAGAGAGAGAGAGAGAGAGAGAGAGAGAAAGAGAGAGACAAGAGAGAGAGAGAGAGAGAGAGAGAGAGAGAGAGAGCTCGGACGCTGGAATTGTGCATAGTCTGAAATAAAACAGAAAAATAAAATAGCATTGCATTTCTATAAAAGGTCATTAATATTTTTTTAACATGTCAGCAGTTTGGCTGCGTACCTCAGAGATGAGAATCAGATGTTATTGGCACGTGTGTGTATACATTTAAACAAACACACTATTCGATATGGGATCGCACTTCGGTCTATGATAGACATAGATTTTTTTTCAAACACCCTGCTAAAATTCAACAAAACACTTATTTATGTTGTTTATAACATATACAGACATTCCTGTCATAATATTTTGATGATAACAATCAGCAGAAAGAAAAATATGATACACTTCGAATGCACATATACACAACACACAACTTTGACCCGGTCACGTGGCAAACATTTGCTGTTAATTCTGCGTAAACTTTGCCATGAATAGCAAAAATAGCTTTAATAACTTGCAGTACTGGTAACTTAATGAGTTTAGACATCGAATTAGGCTACTTATCAAGACTAGACTTGATGCTGCAAACAAATAACTCCGATTTGCCACAACCGCTCGTAGACTGAAAGTCCGCCATGATGCGTACCAGTGCGCGGAGAGTACTCGTCTCTGATTGGCTCGCGCTGCGCGAGCATTCATTTGTCCAACACGTTTCGTATATCGTTAAATTCTGCATAAAATGAGCTTTAAATTCCGTCTTTTTTATATATAATCCGTTGAGTAGTTCCAGAGATATGAGCTCTTGAAAATTAGACATATTTTCAGATAGAATTTTCTTTAACTTAATCGCTTTATTTTGAAAAAATATTTATACGAGAATAAACTGTGGAGCTTCGTCTTGCTGACTCAGTAATTCGCACACTTGGAATGGGTTTCTTGACGGCGCGAAAGGTATTGTTTCTAACACACTGTAAATATGCTCGGTGAAAGATGCCATTCCGACTGATGACGCGAAGCGTATTTTGTGTTTCATCTAGTACTTTTAGTGCATTCGCACAAGTATCACAGATCACAGACAAAATAAAAAACTACACAGAACGACAGATGAAGGTTGAAACTTTATTTTGCACATAGTTTTGGTGAGAAAATTTTCAATTTAATTATATAAACATCATGGGGTAAATCAGCAATTTTTATCCTGCAGGCACCTTTCCCAGCACCACTGGCTGCGGCTGCCGGTACCTAATATAGGTTCCTGCCCACACACACTAACCAACAGAAATTGATTTTATCACATTTAGATATTACCCTCCCCCCCCCCCCATTGTCCTATTTGAAGCAGCAGGTTCTGAGAATGCATCATATGTAAAAACAGGCAGATAGGTTTAACAAAAATTCAATCAATAAACAGACAGACAGATGGATGCATGCATCAATGAACTAAAAGATGGACAGGAAACAAGCAGATAAATGGACAGATAAATAAAAGGACTGGTTACACGTTCTATAGCGGGCCACACTAGTGGACTCGTCCGAGGAGAGGGGTGCGGGAAAGACAGAGACGCTGGAGGGCCATGCGAGCTGACGGGCCACAGCATTTGATTGGTTAAAGTAAGTAAATGGATCTGTATTTTTGTTGGGATTTACATCTCTTTCATTATATACACCAATCAGATGCTGTAACCCATCAGCTTGCGTGGCCCGCCAGCTTCGCTGTCTTTCCTGCACCCCTCTCCTCGGACGAGTCCACTAGTGTGGCTCGTTATTGGAAACCTTCCCAAAGGACTAACTAGCAAACAGAAGGATAGAGGCCCTACCTTATCAGGTCCCTCCTGCAGCAGCTTGCTGATGTGGGACAGGATTGCCTGACAACCTGAGCAGAGGGTCGCATCCCCAGCGTGCATGGTGCTGGGGGACTCCAGCTTGTCAAACTTGACAGACACCACATTGGTGTCGGCTCGACGGAACCTCCGCCCTCGTTGGTGCTCATCACTCGTGGAGGAGTGGGACTGGTCTGTCAACAGCAAAACATGAAAATACCATTCAAGCACAGTCAAAAGTTGCATTAATGCAGAGTGTATTGGTCGATGATGAAACAGCTGCAAATGCGGGTGAACTTTAGAATTAGAACGTCAGTCTTTTTCTCAACGAAAACCTTCACTGACATACTTGAACTACACCAAGACTCATTAACTCATTGAAGACGCATCATTACTGGCAGGGAATTCCCTGCCCCGAATCGCAATTCAGCAACATAAATCCCACCCCCACCCCTCCAAAAACAAAACTTGTCACAAGACTTAAAACAAACAACATTAGCCGATTAGGACCCACCACGACCAAGGCAGAAGTTGAAATATTCTTTCTGTAAGTGTAATATAGATTTCCATGGTCATACACTGTATGTCTAAAACCATGAGAAGGCTTTTTCTTGGAGGTGCTGCAAATCATTTCGAGAGTAAAAATTTGTCTTGATCCTAAAAAATGTCCATTGAGAAACTCTCTGACTGGCCTACAATATCAAGATCAACATGAGAAAAAAAAAGTTTTCACATCAAAGTTCAGCTGTGAATCTCCAACTAACTTCAAACTTTGTCATCTCACTGAATGCAACAGAGAGCCACCACATACATGTATGTACATGTGGTGCATCTCCAATGAGTTAAGGATCACATGAACAAATTCCATCAACAACAAGATTTCATTGTTAAAAATATATATATATTAATTTTTTTAAAGAATGCTATTCTGAAAGCAAATTTCCATTTTCATAGTTATTCAACTTTAACCCAAAAAAATCTCACTGGGAGATATGGTGAGTCTGTTCTCCCCACCCCCCCAAGGGGCTCATATCCCTCTGCGCGCCGTCGGCGGTCATAACCGCCGACGTTGTTACCTCCCCTCACAGCCGTCGGCGGTTACAGTCAACAGACGGATAGGCATGTTTGAATCTGGCGCCGTTTGCTATGAATCTTGGGATTGTGAGAGCTCTCTACGCATGGAGACTGCGCAGAAGAGCCTCGCTTTCATAATAACAGTCGCCATATTTTTTCACTGCAAGTGCGCGAATTTAGAAGTTACCGATCAAGGTAGACACGCTGCTGCGCAATTTCGACTGCGCACGCTGGCCCAGAAATGGCTGAGCTCGATCCTGATGAAGAGCGAATCTTTGAAATATTGTTCGATTCTGACTCGGAAGAAGAATTCCATGGCTTCACAGAGGAAGATTTCTTCGAGTTTGCCACAGACTGACAGTGACCGAGTGACTGCTGATGAAATCGAAGTTGAACCAGCCCAGTCTAAGATTCCGTCTGCGTATGACCACTCATGGTTGCTGTGGCAAACTCGACCAAATCTTCCTCTGTGATGCCATGGAATTCTTCTTCCGAGTCAGAATCGAACAATATTTCAAGATTCGCTCTTCTGTCTTCATCAGGATCTAGCTCAGCCATTTCTGGGCCAGCGTGTGCAATCGAAATCACGCAGCAGTGTGCCTACTACCTCAATCGGTAACTTCTAAATTCGCTCTAAATTCACGCATTGACTCCCCTCGACATGTGCCCGTTGAGGTATCTAAATCGAATGCTTTTCATCTCTATTTCAACTAATAAAGTCATTGACTTGATGGTCGACGAAACGAATCGCTACGCTGGTCAAGTGAGGGCGATGAAAGGAAGCGATGCGGGAATTTATTCTCGAGTAAGTCAGTGGCACTCGACACGTTTTTTATTTGTGTTGTCTCAGTTTTTTTTAAATTTTTTAATTGTATTGCATGGACATACATTTCAGTGGGTCTATCAGAGAGAGCATTCAATTTTCCATCTTTCCTCCAAAAATTTTGCCTCTATAAAAAATAATAAAATAATTGTATATTTTTAAACAGAAGAGGGGTCTCGGTTTTTGGGCACGCCCAGAAAATACCTGGCTGCAGGGAGTAAAAACCGTGAAAAATTAATGGCGTCCAGAGGGATATACAGCAAGTTCAGGTGAGGGAGACAACTTACTGTCTTGTCGCGACCGCCAGTGGTGCTTCTTCTTGGGGAGGGCCCTGGGGTGACCGAGAGCTGCCATGTCCTTCATGTCTGACAGACCAAAACTCCCAGTGACACAACGACTGGGAGGAGGGGGGGGAGGTACGGCTGCTAGGCTGCATGGGGGTGGGGGTGGGGGGCACATCCTCAAGTGTAAAGCATGCCCTGGTTCCAGAGTGCATCCACCCATTGGTCCTGCTGCTGCTGCTGCTGCTCTCCATGGGCCCACGGCAACATCTGAATGAGCAGAACAGCACAAAGCTATGAATTCATCATCACAGTCTCTCAATTACCTGCTGTGCTGGGGTTGGCGCTACTGCAAATGCAGTCTCTGAGCAAGGAAATGTTTGCAATGAATTTGAGTGAAAATGTAGTTGTTTGTTGAGTTGTAGAATTGTATGGTGGTGCTGGAATTTGCAGTGATGGAGAGTCAGTGGAGTACATGTAAATAGTTTTGTAAGCAAATAGCTGTCACTGTACGTCAAGACAGCACTTTCACTTTCAGTCACACAGACCCCATGTCAAGAAAAACATTTTCATTACATAAATACACTCCAATGTTCATAAAAGAAATTATGTGATTTATAAGTAATAGATAGAACATAAACATTAGATTACTATTGCAGACATGGTAAAGAAACTGATACTAAATCAGTCCAATGTGTCATTTTCTGCAACATATTTTAAACATATTGACATTTATAGTACTAAAAAAACAACAGCAGCAGCAACAACACATCTTCCCACTTTACTCCAGTTGAAACTGTGTTAACTCTTAAGGTCCCCCTATGTCATTCACATGTTTCATTCCTCAGTGACAGTATTGTAAGGGTTATGCAATTTGTTGAAAAATCAGTCAAGTAACAACCACGTGGGTGGGCGGCTATGGGCAGTACAGGATTGAGCAGGATGGGCGTTTATGGGCAGTACAGGATTGAGCAGGGTGGGCGGCTATGGGCAGTACAGGATTGAGCAGGGTGGGAGGCTATGGGCAGTACAGGATTGAGCAGGGTGGGCGGCTATGGGCAGTACAGGATTGAGCAGGGTGGGAGGTAATGGGCAGTACAGGATTGAGCAGGGTGGGCGGTAATGGGCAGTACAGGATTGAGCAGGGTGGGCGGTAATGGGCAGTACAGGATTGAGCAGGGTGGGCGCTATGGGCAGTACAGGATTGAGCAGGGTGGGCGGCTATGGGCAGTACAGGATTGAGCAGGGTGGGCGGCTATGGGCAGTACAGGATTGAGCAGGGTGGGCGGCTATGGGCAGTACAGGATTGAGCAGGGTGGGAGGTAATGGGTGGTACAGGATTGAGCAGGGTGGGAGGTAATGGTGGTACAGGATTGAGCAGGGTGGGAGGCTATGGTGGTACAGGATTGAGCAGGGTGGGCGCTATGGGCAGTACAGGATTGAGCAGGGTGGGGGCTATGGGCAGTACAGGATTGAGCAGGGTGGGCGGCTATGGGCGGTACAGGATTGAGCAGGGTGGGCGGCTATGGGCAGTACAGGATTGAGCAGGGTGGGCGTCTATGGGCAGTACAGGATTGAGCAGGGTGGGCGGCTATGGGCAGTACAGGATTGAGCAGGGTGGGCGGCTATGGGCAGTACAGGATTGAGCAGGGTGGGGGGCTATGGGCAGTACAGGATTGAGCAGGGTGGGGGCTATGGGCAGTACAGGATTGAGCAGGGTGGGGGCTGTGGGCAGTACAGGATTGAGCAGGGTGGGGGCTATGGGCAGTACAGGATTGAGCAGGGTGGGCGTCTATGGGCAGTACAGGATTGAGCAGGGTGGGGGCTGTGAGCAGTACAGGATTGAGCAGGGTGGGGGCTATGGGCAGTACAGGATTGAGCAGGGTGGGCGTCTATGGGCAGTACAGGATTGAGCAGGGTGGGCGCTGGGGTAGATGAGGGGGGGGCTGGGAGTACAGGATTGAGCAGGGTGGGCGTCTATGGGCAGTACAGGATTGAGCAGGGTGGGGGCTATGGGCAGTACAGGATTGAGCAGAGTGGGGGCTGTGGGTACAGGATTGAGCAGGGTGGGGGGCTGTGAGCAGTACAGGATTGAGCAGGGTGGGCGTCTATGGGCAGTACAGGATTGAGCAGGGTGGGGGCTGTGGGCAGTACAGGATTGAGCAGGGTGGGCGGCTATGGGCAGTACAGGATTGAGCAGGGTGGGCGGCTGTGGGCAGTACAGGATTGAGCAGGGTGGGCGGCTATGGGCAGTACAGGATTGAGCAGGGTGGGGGCTATGGGCAGTACAGGATTGAGCAGGGTGGGCGGCTATGGGCAGTACAGGATTGAGCAGGGTGGGGGCTGTGGGCAGTACAGGATTGAGCAGGGTGGGCGGCTGTGGGCAGTACAGGATTGAGCAGGGTGGGCGGCTATGGGCAGTACAGGATTGAGCAGGGTGGGGGCTGTGGGCAGTACAGGATTGAGCAGGGTGGGCGGCTATGGGCAGTACAGGATTGAGCAGGGTGGGCGGCTATGGGCGGTACAGGATTGAGCAGGGTGGGTGGCTATGGGCAGTACAGGATTGAGCAGGGTGGGCGGCTGTGGGCAGTACAGGATTGAGCAGGGTGGGCGGCTATGGGCGGTACAGGATTGAGCAGGGTGGGCGGCTATGGGCGGTACAGGATTGAGCAGGGTGGGCGGCTATGGGCGGTACAGGATTGAGCAGGGTGGGCGGCTATGGGCGGTACAGGATTGAGCAGGGTGGGCGGCTATGGGTGGTACAGGATTGAGCAGGGTGGGCGGCTATGGGCAGTACAGGATTGAGCAGGGTGGGCGGCTATGGGCAGTACAGGATTGAGCAGGGTGGGCGGCTATGGGCAGTACAGGATTGAGCAGGGTGGGCGGCTATGGGCAGTACAGGATTGAGCAGGGTGGGCGGCTATGGGCAGTACAGGATTGAGCAGGGTGGGCGGCTATGGGCAGTACAGGATTGAGCAGGGTGGGCGGCTATGGGCAGTACAGGATTGAGCAGGGTGGGCGGCTATGGGCAGTACAGGATTGAGCAGGGTGGGCGTCTATGGGCAGTACAGGATTGAGCAGGGTGGGCGGCTATGGGCAGTACAGGATTGAGCAGGGTGGGGGCTGTGGGCAGTACAGGATTGAGCAGGGTGGGCGGCTATGGGCAGTACAGGATTGAGCAGGGTGGGGGCTGTGAGCAGTACAGGATTGAGCAGGGTGGGCGGCTATGGGCAGTACAGGATTGAGCAGGGTGGGGGGCTATGGGCAGTACAGGATTGAGCAGGGTGGGCGGCTATGGGCAGTACAGGATTGAGCAGGGTGGGGGCTGTGAGCAGTACAGGATTGAGCAGGGTGGGCGGCTATGGGCAGTACAGGATTGAGCAGGGTGGGGGCTGTGGGCAGTACAGGATTGAGCAGGGTGGGCGGCTATGGGCAGTACAGGATTGAGCAGGGTGGGCGGCTATGGGCAGTACAGGATTGAGCAGGGTGGGGGCTGTGAGCAGTACAGGATTGAGCAGGGTGGGCGGCTGTGGGCAGTACAGGATTGAGCAGGGTGGGGGCTGTGGGCAGTACAGGATTGAGCAGGGTGGGCGGCTATGGGCAGTACAGGATTGAGCAGGGTGGGGGCTATGGGCAGTACAGGATTGAGCAGGGTGGGCGGCTATGGGCGGTACAGGATTGAGCAGGGTGGGGGCTGTGAGCAGTACAGGATTGAGCAGGGTGGGCGGCTATGGGCGGTACAGGATTGAGCAGGGTGGGGGGCTATGGGCAGTACAGGATTGAGCAGGGTGGGGGGCTGTGAGCAGTACAGGATTGAGCAGGGTGGGGGCTGTGAGCAGTACAGGATTGAGCAGGGTGGGGGCCTGTGAGCAGTACAGGATTGAGCAGGGTGGGCGGCTATGGGCAGTACAGGATTGAGCAGGGTGGGCGGCAATGGGTGGTATAGGATTGAGCAGGGTGGGGGGCTGTGAGCAGTACAGGATTGAGCAGGGTGGGCGGCAATGGGTGGTATAGGATTGAGCAGGGTGGGGGGCTATGGGCAGTACAGGATTGAGCAGGGTGGGGGGCTGTGAGCAGTACAGGATTGAGCAGGGTGGGGGGCTGTGAGCAGTACAGGATTGAGCAGGGTGGGGGCTGTGAGCAGTACAGGATTGAGCAGGGTGGGGGCTGTGAGCAGTACAGGATTGAGCAGGGTGGGGGCTGTGAGCAGTACAGGATTGAGCAGGGTGGGCGGCTATGGGCAGTACAGGATTGAGCAGGGTGGGGGGCTATGGGCAGTACAGGATTGAGCAGGGTGGGCGTCTATGGGCAGTACAGGATTGAGCAGGGTGGGCGGCAATGGGTGGTATAGGATTGAGCAGGGTGGGGGCTGTGAGCAGTACAGGATTGAGCAGGGTGGGCGTCTATGGGCAGTACAGGATTGAGCAGGGTGGGGGGCTATGAGCAGTACAGGATTGAGCAGGGTGGGCGTCTATGGGCAGTACAGGATTGAGCAGGGTTGGGGGCTGTGAGCAGTATAGGATTGAGCAGGGTGGGTGGCTGTGGGCAGTACAGGATTGAGCAGGGTGGGGGGCTGTGAGCAGTACAGGATTGAGCAGGGTGGGTGGCTGTGGGCAGTACAGGATTGAGCAGGGTGGGGGGCTGTGAGCAGTACAGGATTGAGCAGGGTGGGCGTCTATGGGCAGTACAGGATTGAGCAGGGTGGGGGGCTGTGAGCAGTATAGGATTGAGCAGGGTGGGTGGCTGTGGGCAGTACAGGATTGAGCAGGGTGGGGGGCTGTGAGCAGTATAGGATTGAGCAGGGTGGGGGGCTGTGAGCAGTATAGGATTGAGCAGGGTGGGGGGCTGTGGGCAGTACAGGATTGAGCAGGGTGGGTGGCTATGGGCAGTACAGGATTGAGCAGGGTGGGTGGCTATGAGCAGTACAGGATTGAGCAGGGTGGGGGGCTGTGAGCAGTATAGGATTGAGCAGGGTGGGTGGCTGTGAGCAGTACAGGATTGAGCAGGGTGGGGGGCTGTGAGCAGTATAGGATTGAGCAGGGTGGGCGTCTATGGGCAGTACAGGATTGAGCAGGGTGGGTGGCTATGGGCAGTACAGGATTGAGCAGGGTGGGTGGCTATGAGCAGTACAGGATTGAGCAGGGTGGGGGGCTGTGAGCAGTATAGAATTGAGCAGGGTGGGCGGCAATGGGTGGTATAGGATTGGGGGGGGGGGGGGGCAATGGACTGTACAGGATTGAGCAGGGTGGGCGGCAATGGGTGGTATAGGATTACCCGGGGAAGGGGGGGGGGGCAATGGACTGTACAGGATTGAACAGGGTGGGGGGCTATGGGTGGTACAGGATTGAGCAGGGTGGGCGGCTATGGGCAGTACAGGATTGAGCAGGGTGGGCGGCAATGGGTGGTATAGGATTGGGGGGGGGGGGCAATGGACTGTACAGGATTGAGCAGGGTGGGCGGCAATGGGTGGTACAGGATTGAGCAGGGTGGGCGGCTATGGGCAGTACAGGATTGAGCAGGGTGGACGTCTATGGGCAGTACAGGATTGAGCAGGGTGGGCGTCTATGGGCAGTACAGGATTGAGCAGGGTGGGCGTCTATGGGCAGTACAGGATTGAGCAGGGTGGGCGTCTATGGGCAGTACAGGATTGAGCAGGGTGGGCGTCTATGGGCAGTACAGGATTGAGCAGGGTGGGCGTCTATGGGCAGTACAGGATTGAGCATGGTGGGCGTCTATGGGCAGTACAGGATTGAGCAGGGTGGGCGTCTATGGGCAGTACAGGATTGAGCAGGGTGGGCGTCTATGGGCAGTACAGCATTGAGCAGGGTGGGCGTCTATGGGCAGTACAGGATTGAGCAGGGTGGGCGTCTATGGGCAGTACAGGATTGAGCAGGGTTGGGGGCTGTGAGCAGTACAGGATTGAGCAGGGTGGGGGCTGTGGGCAGTACAAGATTGAGCAGGGTTGGGGGCTGTGGGCAGTACAGGATTGAGCAGGGTGTGCGTCTATGGGCAGTACAGGATTGAGCAGGGTGGGGGCTGTTGGCAGTACAGGATTGAGCAGGGTGGGCGTCTATGGGCAGTACAGGATTGAGCAGGGTGGGCGTCTATGGGCAGTACAGGATTGAGCAGGGTGGGCGTCTATGGGCAGTACAGGATTGAGCAGGGTGGGGGGCTGTGAGCAGTACAGGATTGAGCAGGGTGGGGGGCTGTGAGCAGTACAGGATTGAGCAGGGTGGGCGCTATGGGCAGTACAGGATTGAGCAGGGTGGGCGTCTATGGGCAGTACAGGATTGAGCAGGGTGGGGGCTGTGGGCAGTACAGGATTGAGCAGGGTGGGCGTCTATGGGCAGTACAGGATTGAGCAGGGTGGGGGGCTGTGGGCAGTACAGGATTGAGCAGGGTGGGCGTCTATGGGCAGTACAGGATTGAGCAGGGTGGGCGTCTATGGGCAGTACAGGATTGAGCAGGGTGGGCGTCTATGGGCAGTACAGGATTGAGCAGGGTGGGCGGCTATGGGCAGTACAGGATTGAGCAGGGTGGGGGGCTGTGGGCAGTACAGGATTGAGCAGGGTGGGGGGCTGTGGGCAGTACAGGATTGAGCAGGGTGGGGGCTGTGGGCAGTACAGGATTGAGCAGGGTGGGGGGCTGTGGGCAGTACAGGATTGAGCAGGGTGGGGGGCTGTGAGCAGTACAGGATTGAGCAGGGTGGGGGGCTGTGAGCAGTACAGGATTGAGCAGGGTGGGGGGCTGTGAGTAGTACAGGATTGAGCAGGGTGGGGGCTATGGGCAGTACAGGATTGAGCAGGGTGGGGGCTGTGAGCAGTACAGGATTGAGCAGGGTGGGGGGCTGTGAGCAGTACAGGATTGAGCAGGGTGGGGGCTGTGGGCAGTACAGGATTGAGCAGGGTGGGGGGCTGTGAGCAGTACAGGATTGAGCAGGGTGGGGGCTGTGGGCAGTACAGGATTGAGCAGGGTGGGCGGCTATGGGCAGTACAGGATTGAGCAGGGTGGGCGTCTATGGGCAGTACAGGATTGAGCAGGGTGGGGGGCTGTGAGCAGTACAGGATTGAGCAGGGTGGGCGGCAATGGGTGGTATAGGATTGAGCAGGGTGGGGGCTGTGGGCAGTACAGGATTGAGCAGGGTGGGCGTCTATGGGCAGTACAGGATTGAGCAGGGTGGGCGTCTATGGGCAGTACAGGATTGAGCAGGGTGGGCGTCTATGGGCAGTACAGGATTGAGCAGGGTGGGCGGCTATGGGCAGTACAGGATTGAGCAGGGTGGGCGGCTGTGGGCAGTACAGGATTGAGCAGGGTGGGCGGCTATGGGCAGTACAGGATTGAGCAGGGTGGGCGGCTATGGGCAGTACAGGATTGAGCAGGGTGGGCGGCAATGGGCAGTACAGGATTGGCGGCTATGGGCAGTACAGGATTGAGCAGGGTGGGGGGCTGTGAGCAGTACAGGATTGAGCAGGGTGGGGGCTGTGGGCAGTACAGGATTGAGCAGGGTGGGCGTCTATGGGCAGTACAGGATTGAGCAGGGTGGGGGCTGTGAGCAGTACAGGATTGAGCAGGGTGGGCGTCTATGGGCAGTACAGGATTGAGCAGGGTGGGGGCTGTGGGCAGTACAGGATTGAGCAGGGTGGGCGTCTATGGGCAGTACAGGATTGAGCAGGGTGGGGGGCTGTGAGCAGTACAGGATTGAGCAGGGTGGGGGGCTGTGGGCAGTACAGGATTGAGCAGGGTGGGGGGCTGTGAGCAGTACAGGATTGAGCAGGGTGGGGGGCTGTGAGCAGTACAGGATTGAGCAGGGTGGGGGGCTGTGGGCAGTACAGGATTGAGCAGGGTGGGGGCTGTGGGCAGTACAGGATTGAGCAGGGTGGGCGTCTATGGGCAGTACAGGATTGAGCAGGGTGGGGGCTGTGGGCAGTACAGGATTGAGCAGGGTGGGGGCTATGGGCAGTACAGGATTGAGCAGGGTGGGGGCTATGGGCAGTACAGGATTGAGCAGGGTGGGGGGCAATGGGCAGTACAGGATTGAGCAGGGTGGGGGCAATGGGCAGTACAGGATTGAGCAGGGTGGGGGCTGTGGGCAGTACAGGATTGAGCAGGGTGGGGGCAATGGGCAGTACAGGATTGAGCAGGGTGGGGGGCAATGGGCAGTACAGGATTGAGCAGGGTGGGGGGCTATGGGCAGTACAGGATTGAGCAGGGTGGGGGCAATGGGCAGTACAGGATTGAGCAGGGTGGGCGTCTATGGGCAGTACAGGATTGAGCAGGGTGGGGGCTGTGGGCAGTACAGGATTGAGCAGGGTGGGCGGCTATGGGCGGTACAGGATTGAGCAGGGTGGGCGGCTATGGGCAGTACAGGATTGAGCAGGGTGGGGGCTGTGAGCAGTACAGGATTGAGCAGGGTGGGGGGCTGTGGGCAGTACAGGATTGAGCAGGGTGGGCGTCTATGGGCAGTACAGGATTGAGCAGGGTGGGCGTCTATGGGCAGTACAGGATTGAGCAGGGTGGGCGTCTATGGGCAGTACAGGATTGAGCAGGGTGGGGGGCTGTGAGCAGTACAGGATTGAGCAGGGTGGGGGCTGTGGGCAGTACAGGATTGAGCAGGGTGGGGGGCTGTGGGCAGTACAGGATTGAGCAGGGTGGGGGCTGTGGGCAGTACAGGATTGAGCAGGGTGGGGGCTGTGGCAGTACAGGATTGAGCAGGGTGGGGGCTGTGGGCAGTACAGGATTGAGCAGGGTGGGCGTCTATGGGCAGTACAGGATTGAGCAGGGTGGGGGGCTGTGGGCAGTACAGGATTGAGCAGGGTGGGCGTCTATGGGCAGTACAGGATTGAGCAGGGTGGGCGTCTATGGGCAGTACAGGATTGAGCAGGGTGGGCGTCTATGGGCAGTACAGGATTGAGCAGGGTGGGGGCTGTGGGCAGTACAGGATTGAGCAGGGTGGGCGTCTATGGGCAGTACAGGATTGAGCAGGGTGGGCGTCTATGGGCAGTACAGGATTGAGCAGGGTGGGGGCTGTGAGCAGTACAGGATTGAGCAGGGGGGCTGTGAGCAGTACAGGATTGAGCAGGGTGGGCGTCTATGGGCAGTACAGGATTGAGCAGGGTGGGGGGCTGTGGGCAGTACAGGATTGAGCAGGGTGGGGGGCTGTGAGCAGTACAGGGATGAGCAGGGTGGGCGTCTATGGGCAGTACAGGATTGAGCAGGGTGGGCGGCTATGGGCAGTACAGGATTGAGCAGGGTGGGCGGCTATGGGCAGTACAGGATTGAGCAGGGTGGGCGGCAATGGGCAGTACAGGATTGACGGCTATGGGCAGTACAGGATTGAGCAGGGTGGGGGGCTGTGAGCAGTACAGGATTGAGCAGGGTGGGGGCTGTGGGCAGTACAGGATTGAGCAGGGTGGGCGTCTATGGGCAGTACAGGATTGAGCAGGGTGGGGGCTGTGAGCAGTACAGGATTGAGCAGGGTGGGCGTCTATGGGCAGTACAGGATTGAGCAGGGTGGGGGGCTGTGAGCAGTACAGGATTGAGCAGGGTGGGGGCTGTGGGCAGTACAGGATTGAGCAGGGTGGGGGGCTGTGAGCAGTACAGGATTGAGCAGGGTGGGGGGCTGTGAGCAGTACAGGATTGAGCAGGGTGGGGGGCTGTGGGCAGTACAGGATTGAGCAGGGTGGGGGCTGTGGGCAGTACAGGATTGAGCAGGGTGGGCGTCTATGGGCAGTACAGGATTGAGCAGGGTGGGGGGCTGTGGGCAGTACAGGATTGAGCAGGGTGGGGGGCAATGGGCAGTACAGGATTGAGCAGGGTGGGGGCAATGGGCAGTACAGGATTGAGCAGGGTGGGGGGCAATGGGCAGTACAGGATTGAGCAGGGTGGGGGGCAATGGGCAGTACAGGATTGAGCAGGGTGGGGGTGTGTGGGCGGGACAGGATTGAGCAGGGTGGGGGCAATGGGCAGTACAGGATTGAGCAGGGTGGGGGCAATGGGCAGTACAGGATTGAGCAGGGTGGGGGCTATGGGCAGTACAGGATTGAGCAGGGTGGGGGCAATGGGCAGTACAGGATTGAGCAGGGTGGGCGTCTATGGGCAGTACAGGATTGAGCAGGGTGGGGGGCTGTGGGCAGTACAGGATTGAGCAGGGTGGGGGGCTGTGAGCAGTACAGGATTGAGCAGGGTGGGCGTCTATGGGCAGTACAGGATTGAGCAGGGTGGGCGGCTATGGGCAGTACAGGATTGAGCAGGGTGGGCGGCTATGGGCAGTACAGGATTGAGCAGGGTGGGCGGCAATGGGCAGTACAGGATTGGCGGTATGGCAGTACAGGATTGAGCAGGGTGGGGGGCTGTGAGCAGTACAGGATTGAGCAGGGTGGGGGCTGTGGGCAGTACAGGATTGAGCAGGGTGGACGTCTATGGGCAGTACAGGATTGAGCAGGGTGGGGGCTGTGGGCAGTACAGGATTGAGCAGGGTGGGCGTCTATGGGCAGTACAGGATTGAGCAGGGTGGGGGCTGTGGGCAGTACAGGATTGAGCAGGGTGGGCGTCTATGGGCAGTACAGGATTGAGCAGGGTGGGGGCTGTGAGCAGTACAGGATTGAGCAGGGTGGGGGCTGTGGGCAGTACAGGATTGAGCAGGGTGGGGGCTGTGGGCAGTACAGGATTGAGCAGGGTGGGGGCTGTGAGCAGTACAGGATTGAGCAGGGTGGGGGCTGTGGGCAGTACAGGATTGAGCAGGGTGGGGGCTGTGGGCAGTACAGGATTGAGCAGGGTGGGCGTCTATGGGCAGTACAGGATTGAGCAGGGTGGGGGGCTGTGAGCAGTACAGGATTGAGCAGGGTGGGGGCTGTGGGCAGTACAGGATTGAGCAGGGTGGGCGTCTATGGGCAGTACAGGATTGAGCAGGGTGGGCGTCTATGGGCAGTACAGGATTGAGCAGGGTGGGCGTCTATGGGCAGTACAGGATTGAGCAGGGTGGGCGTCTATGGGCAGTACAGGATTGAGCAGGGTGGGCGGCTATGGGCAGTACAGGATTGAGCAGGGTGGGGGCTGTGAGCAGTACAGGATTGAGCAGGGTGGGCGGCTGTGGGCAGTACAGGATTGAGCAGGGTGGGCGTCTATGGGCAGTACAGGATTGAGCAGGGTGGGGGGCTGTGGGCAGTACAGGATTGAGCAGGGTGGGCGGCTATGGGCAGTACAGGATTGAGCAGGGTGGGGGCTGTGGGCAGTACAGGATTGAGCAGGGTGGGCGTCTATGGGCAGTACAGGATTGAGCAGGGTGGGCGTCTATGGGCAGTACAGGATTGAGCAGGGTGGGCGTCTATGGGCAGTACAGGATTGAGCAGGGTGGGCGTCTATGGGCAGTACAGGATTGAGCAGGGTGGGGGGCTGTGGGCAGAAATTTGGGTACTTACAGTTTGTTTTCGGGCTGTTGGACGTTTTGATCCTGGAAATATCTACGTATATTTGTAGATTGATTTTCCAGATCCCACTTCTGACACCATGTTATGGTTGGTGACCATTTAGGATAGGTGATGGGAAAGATTGACGAGACGGTGTCGGTAACACGTTCGTGTTTATTCCAGCTAGCTCATGATGCCGAGTGCGGAGAGGTCACCCTGGGTGTAATTTCTCCCAATGGAGTTGCTTCCCTTGATGGACAAGTTTGTGATCGCGAGATCAAAACATTACAGGTCTCAAGACAAAGGAAGTCCTTGGCCACACTCAAACAGGAAGAAAGGGACTTGGTTTCTGCGAGGGCACCTTGCGGTGGTCTAAGGCTGATGACAGGGAAAAAACGAGAACTCGTGGTCCAAGAGATTCACGCTTTGGAGGAATGCAAGAGGGTTCCAGTCGCCATGCAATAAGCCCAGCAAATTCAATGGACAACCTGGGAGTCAGTCATGCAACGCACACTGTCATGGAACGACATATGGTACATAGTCCCCCTTCGACTGGCATTCATCATCCGAGCGACCTATGATCTTCTCCCAACAAACGCGAATTTAGCCAGATGGGGGAAGACTGAGGACCCCAGCTGTCCCCCCTGTGCAAAGAGGCAGACCCTGAACCACACGCTGGCAGGTTGTCCGATGGCCCTTGGCCTTGACCTCTACACATGGCGTCACAACAAAGTGCTCCACCACTTGGCAGAGGCAGCCATTAAAATAGCCAACAAAACCGAGCTAGCAGTCAAGCGCCAGTCAAACTTTGTCAAAGAAGGGGATAAGTCCTGGGCAGTCCAAGGAGGAAACAGACCCCCAGCATTCTGGACGTCGCGCGGGACTGGAAGATAGCCATGGACCTAAAGGTACCGTACCGGTTGTCCCCCGGTTTTGCTGCCGATCCGTTCAAGAATCGGAACGGTTGACTCATTTGCATACAATCCGGCCCGGTTCTTGTCGGTAGGGCAGGCTCTATTCTCCGACCCGGTTTCGACCGATTCGTATGCTGGGCGACGCGAGAATGACGAGAATCTCGCGACAGTTGCCAATTTAAATGGCGGAGATGACTCTGCTTCGCACAGAAAACGGTGTATTTGGGCGATACTAAAACCCCATCCAAAGAAAATGTAAGCCATGAACAGCATTAATTTATCAAAGCTGTACGTTTGTCACGGCCTGGATTTTTGTTTGTGTGTGCCAAATAAACTGAGACTAAATGTAAATGTATTTATATTTCTCAGAATGGCGCGTGTACTTTCTCTGTTTACTATCAGACAGGCACAAAGATGATTCACCAATTTTCTTTTCTTTTCACTTGTATATTTATTAATTATACACACACAAAATCCAAGCAGACAATAATCATACAATAGAAAATTTAGTCTTTAACGAATAAATGAATGGCTATCAATTTGACGATATGAATGTTCAGCAGTCTCTATTACTCATTTCGATGGTGCCATGGACTTCTTCTCTTTAGTTACTCACAACCTTCCCTTTAGTTACATAGCAGTGGGTGTTCTGTCGTCCTCAGTCATGGCCGGCGCTTTCCGCGGTGACGGTGTGGAGAGGAGGTCACTAAAGACCCTGGCGACAGGTCCAGCACTGTGGTCACATCTTCGACGTTGGGACGCGTCCGCCCCAGTGATGACCGAAGATGAGGAGTGTTTTAGCTCAGGCTATTTTCCCAGCCTGGCAGCTGTATAAAAAGTTTCACATCATGAAACACCCACAATTACATCAATTCCTCTCTCTCTCCCCTCCGAATCCTCCCTGTTTGACAGCCAACAACAAAAACACCGCACAGATCACATTTCACGACAACGGTTGACATGAACCGTTAAATCACTGACTACAAAAAATCGTCTATCTCTCAATATCAACAGTTTTACAAATTGTTCATCTGAACACATAAATCATTGCTCATATCAGAAGAAAGAACAAATATTAACACTGCCTGTACAATACAGCTATTCAATGCAGAGCTTCATTACTTGAGGTGCATTTTTCCAAAGCACAAATGACACTGACACAACTACAATTCTGGCTTCGTCATTTGCCAACTCAACCCACGTGACTGACCTTACGTCACTTCACGTCACAATCCTGACAAAACAAATCAGGCCATACTAAGATAACAAATATTTCAATTCAAAAAAACAATTGACTTTCCATTTGTCACAATGTTGAATGCATCAATAGATCATGAAAGCTCATACATTTTACAATTCGCAATGCAGATCAATGCACCTTCACGCGAAAGCATCTGTCAGTGTCAGCGGCTTTCGTTGCGTGCATGTTTGCTCAGAAAACGCAGATTTTTAGGGATAATAGAAACCCTTCCAAAGGAAATGTAAACCATGAACATTTTTAATTTATCAAAGCTGTATGTTGAATGCATCAATAGGTCGGGAAAGCTCCTATATTTTAAAATCCGACAGGCAGGTCACACGCATAGACTACACTTCGAAGCGTCATTGAGATAGGTCGGCGAAGGGATGTAACTCTAAATTATGACCTCGCTTCGAGTAAATGAAAATCGCCTGAGTTCGCGGTCTCAGTGTAATCGTTGCATGTGGTTGTCAACCCGATTTTTACACGCACGGTCAGACCGGATCGGGAGCAAAATTGGCTTGAAAACTGGTACGTGTATAGGCGCCTTAAGAGGAAACGGGAATGAATACCCAAAACAGATCAAGAAAACAGGCCAGCGACCTGACATCGTGCTGTATTCAGCGAAAGCGAGGTCCATGATACTGCTAGAGCTAATAGTCCCGATGGAGTCCACCATGGACGATTGGCACCAGGTGAAACTTGCCAAATAAGAGCCACTTGCCAAGCACCTAGGCACACAGGGGAGTCAAGACCACAGTGTTGGCAGCAGAGATTGGGGCAAGAGGCTTCGTGGGGTACTCCGCATACAATGTGTGCAGGCAGCTCGGCCTCCCCAAGAGACTGAGTACAAAGTTCTTGAGGACCATGGCTGAGGCAGCAGAGAGGGTCTCCTGCTGGATTTGGCTAAAGAGAAACATGGGAGAAGGCAGTGCGTCAGAGGGCAGCTAGGGCACAGTCCACGCAGTATAAGGGACATGTTAGGTGGAGGGGCTTTCTTCTTTTAATAGTCTACACTAAGGCAAGGCAGACCATTTGCACAGTGTGCCTGACGACTGACGGGCACTTGGGACTATGATCCAGGTGTGGCTCAACCCCCGAGAGTGTCAGGAAGACAGGGCCGAAAAACTATGAGGACCGTCAGTCGTCTCGCTTCTCATGAAGTTTCTTGTCCTCTACAGTTGAACCCGATTTGCTTTTTTAGTTGAAAAGTTCGCGTGCTATTCGATATGACACCATGGTGTGTTCTATCAAGTTATTTCGCCTATCGGCAACTTCTGCGCCAGGACGCAGCCATGTTTTCTGGGACTTTGGCCTTTCCAGTTGTTGATTGGCCGTTTTGACGGGATTTTTTAGACGTAGAATCTAGAGAGAATCTCGAGGGCTAGGCGTTGCCTATGTTTCTCGCTCAACAGCTGTATACGCGTCTCGCTCGCCCTCGACTAGCCATCGAGGCGAGCCACTTGCCTAACGAGTCGAGCGCTCGATAGCTCTAGGCCTCTTGAACGACCTAGTGGGCGTGATGCATGCGCGAGCGCCAATTTTGTGATGCTGCATGAGAAAATGAGGCTTAACATGCAAAAATTCAAAATTGAGATATTATCATGACTGAATGCAACCACATCTTGTCAACATATCCCAATAAACAGCTTGTTTCTATGTATCATAGTTTTTTTAATTACTTTTTAAAAGTTACATGGGGTAAGGTGTATCAACTTTTGGAAAAAAGGGTTTAAACATTCATGAATATTACAACTATGATAACTTCCACACCAGAAAGTTATCAACAATAGTTTTGGTATGAAAATGCTCAGCAGCCATCTTGCTGTTCAGATATACATTTACACCAGCCATAATAATTCACTGGAAAGTAAGTATGGGTAATATTATAGCTAAAAATCACATTATGTTGCATAATAATTGGCGTACAACTATCAAAGACAAATGCATGTAAAACCATCATCAGAATTTTCCCAATAATGATTTGTACCAAACATAGAAAAAGCATTGCACTATTTGGGCATGCATTCACTCTATCCAGAATAATTGCCTGAAACTTGTTTTGGAGGAAACTCTTTCAATACACAAAATTGTTGCAAATTCACGCTAATGCTGCATCAATATAAAAAAACCCCAACCTATCATAGGTTTCCTAGGAGCGGTTCTAATACTAAGACTTGCAAAAAACATTACACTATTCATATGTGGTGGTCGGTGGTAAGGTTGGAGTCAAGTAAGACGCAGGGGCAAAGTCGAGTTGCTTTCCACTCTTTATTGGTCGTTGGTACAAGTTCTTAGTAAGTCAACTTCTGGACCCGGGTGGTGAAATGGTCTCTCTCACAGATGGGATGGGTCTGTCTCTCACCCAGATGGAATGGGGTGTGTCTCTCACCCAGATGAAATGGGGTCTTTCTCTCACCCAGATGGAATGGGGTCTTTCTCTCACCCAGATGGAATGGGGTCTGTCTAAGCAAGCACCGCAGCGTCTATTTATCTGGATCGACAGGAGTAGGAACAAAGCAGAACCGGAAGGATTCACCTCCGGGATGCGTTCAGGCAAAGGGCGGAAGTTCTCTTCTTCCGGCAAAAGAGGAGAGGGGGTATAGCTATGAAGATAAACAGGGGGGAGGGCAGAGAGATGCCTGGTCAGACCACATCCCACGCAAGGACGGGGAGGGGGGTAATTATGAAGAGAAACAGGGGGGGGGGGGGGGGGGGGGGGAGGGCAGAGAGGTGTGGGTGGGTGCTGACAATCTGGCACTTCCACAAACTGAGGGGAGCGGTTCACTAGCCGAGGATAGGGGGTTGGGAAGATACAGCAGCGGAGATAACTGAATAGAGGATGAGCACAGCAGACGTAAAATACACTTGGTGATAGGTGCACCTTAATTATGATATGAACACAGTAGATGTACAATACACTCGGTGATGGTGATAGGTGCACCTCATCACACATACATGCAGTTTCTTGTTCCAGAATAATTCATGAATAAAGTCCACTACTGTGTCATCCGATCCTTTCTTGCCATTACTCGCGCATACAGAGCGTTTGGCCTTTGGGGCAATTAAAGCCCGTTCCAGTCCCAAAATGCTGTTTCTGAGGGTTATTTTACGCATCGACGGCCAGTGCGGGATCGAAGACGCCATTGAAAATCGTCTGAATCACCTCGGATTGGTGATGCACAGCACTACTCAGCGATGAGTGAATCACGCCCCAAAATTGCTGCGCCTCCTGAACAAGCCTCTAACATGCGGCTTAGGACAGAGAACAACCGGAGCCGGCTCCGGGGGAGCCGAAATAACTTTTTGCACGCTACGTATTGTGTTTAATGAATATAAACAACACAACTGCCATAAAAACTCTTACAGCACCTAATGTGTCGTGTGTCTGGATAAATTCCATGCAAAGATAACGTGCAAAAGCCGGTGTCGCGAAATATTTTATCCCTGTGACAAGGACTACTAGTAGTCCTTGCCCTGTGATATTTTATGGTAGAAGTGCTTCTGCGCATGCGCGAAATTGTGTACAACAATCTGCATGGTGATATTTTATGGCGGAAGTGCTTCTCCGCATGCGCGAAATTGGGTGCGAAAATAAAAATTAATGTTAGTCTTTCCAACTTTCACGTCACCGTTTGCTACATTAGCAACACTGTTTTTACACTGGTTTGATCAATTCAGTGGTTTAAATCATGGCATGCAGATTGTTGTACACAATTTCGCGCATGCGCAGAAGCACTTCTGCCATAAAATATCACAGGGATAAAATATTTCGCGACACCGGCTCCGGCACTCCCTTTCTGCTATTTTACGCTTTTGCACGTTATCTTTGCATGGAATTTATCCAGACACACGACACATTAGGTGCTGTAAGAGTTTTTATGGCAGTTGTGTTATTTATATTCATTTAACACAATACGTAGCGTGCAAAAAGTTATTTCGGCTCCCCCGGAGCCGGCTCCGGTTGTTCTCTGTCCTAAGCCGCTGCCAAGCCACACACGCAGGGAACAGGAAGATGAAGAGTTACTTCCCCTAGACAGAGATTTAAAATAATTATATGCTGCTGCCACCGCATGCGCAAATTCTATCAGAATCATTCACTTGGATCCATCGAATTCAGCCAACGCTTAGCATGGAGAAAAGTTTTATCATCATAATTTTTGTCTGCCTGATGTGCAGTATTGATTCTCGTAAGTTAACCATTTTTATTCGTTTTCTTAGTACATCTACTGATGTAGATTCAAGATTGTAGTCCATTGCATTTGCAGCGTGAGTTTAATGTTCATATTGAGAGGATTGTGAAAATTAATAATCATAATGTGAACGATGATAAAGTTGCTCGATGACCAGGGAGTAAAAATGTGTGGTATGAGCACGCATGGTAGAAATGTCGCAGTTTAAGAGCTAGCATATTTGCTCTATTTAACGTTATAAGAGCATTATAGATCGCGTGTCCGTACGGCGCAAACGGAAGTAAATTACCATCGTTAAAAATGTGTTCACTTGCAGTTGCAATGCAAGCTAAAATATTTTTGTCCGTGATTTTGACTTAATCAGTCAATGCTTTGTTGATAATTTATCATGGAGTCACGCTAGATCCTGGCAAATACAATGAAAAGTGTGTGTGTGGTGCTGTCACATTTAATTTATGCATTGATTCACATGACGCATCTGTCGTGCTGTTGCTGTTGGGGCCTCTTGACCAGACAGAACGTCATAACCAGCCTTCACCTCGTTGGCACAGTAACGAGGTTGTGATCTCGCTCTTGGAGAACAGCTGCAAGCTGCCAGTGGGTGGAGAACTTAACAGAAAGATCGGTTTAGAACTTGTCTGTGTATGACTTTCCTTAGGTTAGTGTGTCGGACTACGTCAGTACGTGTGGTTTTCTTGACATAATGCTACTGAATCCGATGCAGAAAATTGAAGGGCAATAGGCTCCAACTTATTCAAATGACATTGTTAGGATAAATGTATGCAACAGAAATAAGTTACACATGCTAATTTAGAGTAGAGTTGTATGTGTTTTTCATCAGTCCTGTTTTGTCTTGTTGACTTGAACTATTTTCATTTTTAAAAACAAATTGATGAAGTGTGTGTATTAAAGCCCCACCTCATTTTGATTGACTCTCATGGGCTTTAATTTTCTCATTCAAGACTAAGAGCAGATCAGAAAGTTTTAGCTCTCAATGCTGAAATATAATCAAACCTTTCATCATGAACAAACTTGAATGATATTTTTTATGGAGGAATAAAAATCATTACCAAATAGGTCACAGTCCTTCTTCAAATCTCTACAAAATTTTCTCTCCGAAGTAGTATATGTGGACGGGCACGATACTGAGCCAAACTTGCCATTCTGTGACTTGCCCATACTTTTGCCGGATTTGACTGAAAACAGCGCACCTTGATTATTCCTAATTCTACTCTATTGGTCTTCATTACTAAGTAACAGAGGAATAAATGTATCATATAAGCATGACAAAATGTGACCCTCCACCATGGAATGAGTCGCTTTGTCCCCCTGGGCCATTTTCAGTTTTTTACTCTGTCTGAAAGTAGTTTAAATGGCAATCACAATGGTGAAAACCGTTTGAAAATCGGACAATTAGTCTCCAAGTTACAGGTATTTGAATATACCCACCCTCGGATATGTGTTTCTGAGAAACTTTGAAATAAAAGTTGTGAAACTTCAGCACAACAGTTTCCTTAGCAACCATGCATGCATTTCTTTGAAATTTGGCACAGTCACACAAATTACATAAACAACTAACACACAAATTTTCAGTTTGAAACATAAAGTAGTTTATTTTCAACATTGTTTCAGAAAATACACGAAAATGTACGTTCACGGCTAAATTCTCACAATAGCTTACTGATCAAAACCTATTCATAATAATTTTAAAATCAGTGCTAATGTGCACAGGTCCAAGAAACACAAAACAAAATGCTATGTGATATGAGATTACACTAAACTGTTTGTGTAGTAAAATATGGGTGGGTGGGGGGGGGGGGGGGTGCACAGTGATTGTTATACTATTTATACGCCACAATGGGAACTGATGATTTTCGTTTAGCTGTCGGTCCCGACGACCGGGAGAAAGCAGCAAGCACCGATTGAAATGGGGGGAAAAAACAACAACTCAGCAAGAATTCTTCATGGATGTTCAGAGCCTGTAGTGTACATGAATAGTCTTACACTTTGAATGACAATAATAGTAAGCATGTATTTTGAACACATACTCATTACCGGTAGCATCGTGACTGGGACCGATTCTTGCTTTGAGGCTGGAGTTAGGTTGTGGGGGAATACCGGTAAGCAAAAATCTTAGCGAGATCCCTGAATGTGGACACAATTCATTACGCCATGAGGTCACATTAAATAAATGTTAGTCTGAACTGTAGGCCTAAGCTGTAGGCAAGCGATCACTACATAATAGACAACAACAGTAAAACACTGTTTATCAAGAATAGTATTGCTTCTGCTATCTTTCACCTCTCTTGGTAACAGCTATCACTAACGAATTTTACGAACTTGCACGATGAAATTCAAATTAAATACTAATAAAAAAATATTTCAGCATAGAGTAGGTATGAATAGTTACCTTCTGAGAACTCCTTCATGTCCAGTCTTCTTGCCATCACCTCATCATCAGAAAACTGTGCAATGCAACTCTGCTTTGTTGACTCCGTAGAACCCTCAGCCTTCTTGACTCTGCATCTGCAGTCAAATCCCTCCACCTTTCGCCTTTCCTCATCAGGATGTTGAGTTGCATGATACTGTTCATTGTTCACATCACATTCAGCAACCAGTGGTTGATCGTCGTTGTCACTGTCACTCTGTGCACTATCTTCACCTTCGGATTCTTCCTCACCCAAACCAACACTCACTTCATCACGACTTTCCTCGTCATCGTCGCTGAAACCATCTTCCTCTGATGCTGGTGTTGTAAAGTAGTCTCGGATTAAACTATCTATCTGTTCACTATCTCCGTGGTCCGTAATGTTAGAATCTCGAGCGGAATTCAAAGCTTTGACACTTGAACAATTAAATTTTCTTCAGACACGCTATGGGACGCCATCTTAAATAGAAGCCTCGCGCTGGTTGGCCGATTGACGTAACGTGCACACATTTGGCCAATCACGGCGCGGAACCCCAGCCTTGGTGACGTGTTGTTTACAAAGGTGTCCCCTCAGGATTATTGTTTTCAGCCTTCTAATTGGCTTTCTATTTGAAACCAACCAATCGTATTCTTGGTAACAAAGACCTTTCCACACAATCATGTGTAACACAATGGGTCCACTCAAAAAATAGAGGGGTGACAGTTAGTTAAAAAGTGTTGATTTTTGCACGATTGCTTTGCCAAAATCGGACGGGTAGTGCTTATTAAACACATTTTTTACAAACTTTGGAAGTGAATTTTACTAAAATATTTACAGACACTTGTAGATAAAGGATTACTGAACCAGAAACAACCAAAAACTCAAAATCGACAACCCACACCCCTTGTACCTATTTCCAGTGCTAGCGCCAAATGGTTTCAGGGACAAAGCGTCTCATTCCGTGGTGGAGGGTCACAAATTAGAATTTTTAAGGAAATATTTTATTTCAATGTTTTCCCCTGATGGAAGCAGTTTAAATGGCGACCAAATCGAAGACACACATCACCTACCTACTTCTACCCCTATGGAAAAATACTGGGGAGAACACATTATGTAATCACCTTATCAGCTTCATAAAGTGTGTTAGAATTTCCTTCTGTGATCAATTGTTTCTTTACTATCAGTATCACCAATAATACGTGATACATCATTACATGGCTAAAATTTGTCTAACATAGTAACATTTCGTGTCCACCAACAAGCAGTTGTCAACTTCCTACGTTCAGCTGCTAATTTGCTGACCTCACTGATCTGCGTAAATGAGTAACGTGGCCAAGGGCTGAAAGCTTGAAAAATACTCATCAAAAGTAGCAGCTACCCTTGAGAGCCGTATAAGGGGTGGCAAAACTATAAAGTATGCATTTTGTGTCCATGTGTTACAAACATTTTATTGCTTTCAAAAGTTTCACTGGAAGCCCGAAGCTGAGGCAACTCACGTCACAAGTCATGTAGATATCACCGAAAGTGACTGTTTATGCCCTCATGAGTAAAACTGTTCTTGATTAGTTGAAAGTTTCAAAGGAAGTGATTTGGGAGTCTTCCATTCTGCGGTGTTACTGACGCGTGACTTCGTCAGAATCTGCTTCAATCCTTATGGCTATGATGAAAACACAGCGCAATCGCCTGAAATAAGCTAAGATGTTGGCCTGCACTTGTTTTACATGCAAAATGCTTTTGATTATTGCTCTCAATAGTCAGAAATGTTGCCATTACTGTGAGGCCTCACGCTGGTGAGATGGCGGGCTTTTGTGTCTGTGTGATACGAACGTCATGCATGACCAATGTGCTCATATCAGCCGCTGCTTGTTTGATTACTTGATAGTTTTTAGCAATGGATTGGGTTATTTTAGTAGTGCATTTCTTTTGTGTGTGTAGGCCACCCCCCAGCAAAGCAAACAAGTTGACTGATGCTATGTTCTATGCACAGTTTAGTGATATTTTAGCCACTCTTCAAGAGAATGTTGTCATTGTTGGTATTTGTCGGTCTGAAGCAAGCTGTTTCAGACCCCGCCCATAGGTCTGGTCATATCATTGACTAGGTGCTGTTTCGCCCTGATGACAATGTGTTTCGTTCATGTCATGTCTCTCAATCCTTGACCTCTGACCATTTCGCTGTGATGTGGGACTTGGATGTTCGGCGGCCGGAGTACCGCAGCGGTCGAAATCTCCGTGGGACTGATTTGACTGTGTTCAAACATGTTGTGGCTGCTCTGGCTGCTGTGACACAAACGCCATCCGCTGACCAGTTGTGTGGTCACCTCCTCTCTGTCCTTGACAATCATGCCCCAGCAGCGCAAGGTCCCTCAGCATCGCTCCACCCCATGGTATAGCACCATCGCTGCCGAACTCCCTGCTTTGAAGCAGAAATAGCGACAAGCTGAGTGACAGTGGCTGGGATCTGATTTGGCTGTTCACAAATTAAATTTTTTTTTGTTCAAGCACAAGATCAATCATCTAGTCGATATGGCTAAGACAGTGTACTTCAATGCAAAAATACGTGCTTCTACCAGTTCAGTTCAGTTCAGTTCAGTCTCTTAACCCTGAGATGGGTTGTTGAGGCACCACTGATGACTTTCAGACAATCTTCCTCCATCGAGCTCTATCCTCTGTGGCTCGCTGTGAGTCAGCAAAGGTCAAGCCTGTCCACTCTTTGATGTTGTCTTCCCACCTCTTTCTCTGCCTGCCTCTCCTTCTCCCACCTGGTACGGTACCTTGCAGGATGCAGACCTGTTTACTCTCCCGATTTTAGCGGGAGTCTCCCGATTTCAGACCCTATTTCCCGACCTCCCGCTAGCTTTGTAAATCTCCCGATTTTTTTCCCACCGATCTCGCGAAAATGAAAAATTTTGAAAGGTTTATTTCGTTTCCGAAGCGTTTACATGACGATCCGAACTTTCTACTACGCCACTGAAGGTCGTTCTGCCGATCTGCAGTACAATTTGTTTGATTGGTTGAGTCAGGGCCTTTGTCCAATCGAGAGCCAGTTTACAATCTGGAATAGCCGCCATTTTGCTTGACCGATCCGAATGATGGCGTTGATTGAAAAGTCAATGAGAAAGAATCGCGGAACCGATTCTGAATCCGACAGTGAGTGTGACACAGAGGATGAGAAAAGAAAGTCCACTGATGTCAGAAGCAGAAAGAGAGTAAAGTACAACGCAAAGTGGAAGGCTGAGTGAAAATCCGAATTCCCGGCATTTCGCCCATCATCTAAATCGCAATCACGCGGGTTTTGCACGTTCTGCAAAAAAGACATCAACGTGAGCCACGGAGGCAAGAATGAGAGAGAGAGAGAGAGAGAGAGAGAGAGAGAGAACTTGTGCGCGCACGAGAGAGAGAACTTGCGCGTGCGCGCGCGAGAGAGAGAGAGCGCGAGAGAAAGAGCGCGCGCGTGCGAGAGAGAGAGAGAGCGAGCAAGCGAGAGAGACAGCGCGCGCGCACGAGAGAGTGAGCGCCGGCGCGCAGAAGAGAGAATTTGACTTTTCGCCTCCCTGATCAGAGATGGGACTTATTGGCGTTTCAGCTGATTTCTGAGTTTTTATTGACTCACATGCGAAGCAAAAGTGAGTCTATGTACTGAGCCGTGTCGTCCGTCCGGGCGTCCGTCCGTCCGTCCGGGCGTCCGGGCGTAAAAAACTTAAACGTTGGATTTTTCTCGGAGACTATTAAGTCTAGCAACACCAAATGTGGCATGATGGTGTATGATGACAAGGCCTCAAAAAACATACATAGTGACTTGACCTTGCTTCAAGGTCAAGGTCACAGGAGCCATAAATGTGGTCTCAAAAACAGTCATTTTTCACATTTTCCCAATTTTCTCCCACGTTATTGAGAATGGCGACCTTAGCTACAAGTGGTATATAGGTCAAAGCAAGCCCTATCTTTTGATACCAGTTTGGTTGACCTAGCTTCAAGGTCAAGGTCACAGGAGCTCTTCAAAGTTGGATTGTATACCTATTTTGAAGTGACCTTGACCCTGAACTATGGAAGATAACTGTTTCAAACTTAATAATTATGTGGGGCACATGTTATACTTTCATCATGAGACACATTTGTTCACATATCATCAAGGTCAAGGTCACTTTGACCCTTATGAAATGTGACCAAAATGGGGTAGTGAACCACTAAAAGTGACTATATCTCATGGTAGAAAGTGCCAATAAGCACCATTGTGCTTCCTATGTCTTGAATTAACAGCTTTGTGTTGCATGACCTTGGATGACCTTGACCTTGGGTCAAGGTCACATGTATTTTGGTAGGAAAAATGTGTAAAGCATTTCTTAGTGTATAATGTCATTGGTAGGTTTAGTTGTTTGACCTTGACGGTCACCTGAAGGTCAAGGTCATATAAAGGTCAAGGTCAAGCATGTGAGTCGTATGGGCTTTGCCCTTCTTGTTCCACTTTCAGCTGATTTGTATTCAATTGTTATGAAGTTTGTGACCTGGGATGGTACACATATCTAAAAATAAAAATCTCCCGCTTTTTATTGAAATCTCCCGATTTTTGAGTCGCCATCTCCCTATTTTGCACAACTTAAGGTAAACAGGTCTGAGGATGGTCTTGGCCAGCCCACTGCCTCTTGACACGTGACCGTACCACTTCAGCTTTCTGCTTTTCACGATTGACAGCAGGTCTTTGTACTGTCCAATTGCTCTCCTGATCCTGTTGCTGACTTCCTCATTTGTGACATGGTCTTTTTGTGAGATGTTCAGAATCTTGCGGTAGCATCTCATTTCCAGGGCTTGTATCTGTCTCTGTAGTTCAGATGTGAGTGTCCAGGACTCACATGCATACAAGAATACGGAGATGGCCAGCGTGCGCATGAGCCTGATCTTCGACGCGAGAGTGATATTTCTATCACACCATATTGGCTTCAACTTTGCCAACGCTGCTGTTGTTTGTGCTATCCTGGACAGTATCTCTGGTTTGGACCCTTCATCAGTCACGATAGATCCCAGGTATTTGAAGTTGTTCACAGCTTCCAGTTTTTGGCCCTTCACTTTGATTTCCATTTTGAAGCCTTGAGGATTGTTCGTCATCACCTTGGTCTTCTCGGCGCTGATCTCCATGCCATATGCCTGTGAGGTCTTGTCCAGATGCTCGACAAGACTAGTCAGCTCCTCTTGATTTCCTGCTAATCCATCAATGTCATCACCAAAATGTAAGTTGGTGATCTTTCTGCCACAGATGCTGATGGATCCTTCGTGGTCTGCTAGGGCATCAGTCATTATCCTTTCAAGGAAGAGGTTGAAGAGTGTGGGGGAGAGTAGACAGCCCTGTCTGACTCCGACCGTTGTCCTGAACCATTCGCCTGTGGTACCATTGAACAGGACTGCGCTGGTCGCTCTGTCATAGAGATGTTCAAAGACTTTGATGATCTTGGAGCTGATGTTGTAGCTTCTCATTGTGGCCCACAGCGCAGCATGCCAGACTCTGTCAAATGCTTTCTTAAAGTCTATAAAGACATGGTACAGATCTTGTTGGTGTTGTAGATGTTTCTCACACAGGACTCTCAGATTGAAGATCTGTTCGGTGGTGCTCCTTAAATAAGTCTAAAACCATTTGAAGGCTTCTGACAGTTTACTGCGCCTTGCAAACAATGTCCACATGTAAAAAGCAAAAGAGAACAATAACCGACGTAATTTACAGGAAGTGATCAAATGGAATGGCGAGTGACGTCACATGGACAAACTACTTGTCTCTCAAATTTGTAAGCAAACACCACGTTTGTCGGGTGGTCCCTACGCCCTAACTCCAGGGCCCAACGATGATGTGACAAAAAGTAACACGTCCGGGTTTAGGTGAAAAAATGCCTTCTGTGTCCTTACCTCATCCAGGTCGCAAGATGAATGCGGAGAGTGACTGCGGGTTCCGCAGGCCTAGGGCCAGTGACCACCGCACTTTTCGCAGTCTGATTGCTCCACATTGTTCGTGTTTATTTATTCGGTTATCTGCAGCACGACGGCTGCCCTGTGCTCCCAGAACTCTTTGACAGAACCCTTTCTACAGGGTTCGTAGAGGTCATGAAAAACCTGGAAAGTCATGGAATTTGATTTTTCATTTTCCAGGCCTGGAAAGTCATGGAATTTAAGAAAGAAAAAAAGACGTTTTCTAGGCTGTGCTTCGCGCGATACTCTCAATCTAATTTTAAACGCTGAGCACGTCAGGAAAACGTGCCCTTGCATCCCATTGGTTAATTCTGAAGGCTCGTGTGCCTTCTGCTTCCTGATTGGTTCTTTGGCTAGGTGACCTTGTTTCATTTCCACCCCGGTCCGGTCAGTTGGTTCAAACGAGGACAGAGTGAAAAGAGCTTGTTTTGTTTGTGGTGCAGTGTTTCTTTGAGAATCAGATTATCATCATGCCTGGAAAGTGTCGCTTTCAAGACTCTTGGACAGGAGACCCTGAATACCGTGAGTGGGTCATGCGAGCGAGAGTGGATGGGATGGCAAAGTGCCGATTTTGTGAAAAAGACTTTGATGTATCCAACATGGGAGCGGCAGCGTTGAAAAGCCACATGAAAGGTGTCAGGCACCAGGCGCGTGCTAAAAAACACCAAGAAGAAAAGAGCAAACGTCAAACACGAATATCAGATTTTGTTCAAACTGCAAAAAATGCTGAGACAGAGAGTGCTTCAAAGGTGGTGGTTCCAGCTGGTGCTGCTACGTCGGTCGAAACTAGGCCTGCACCCACTGGCAGTGGCAGTAGATCTACTGGGATTGACACTTTCTTGACAACAGAGGACACACTGAAAGCAGAAATTTTGTGGACTTTGAAAATGGTCATTTCCCACTTCTCATTCTCCAGTACCAAAGGAATGAACGAGCTGTTCCGTCGCATGTTTCCCGACAGTGTCATCGCATCCAAGTTTGCCTTGAGTGAAAGCAAAGCCCGGTACTTGACAACTTTTGGTCTGGGGCCACATTTCTTAGACATGCTCAAGGCAAAGGCCCGGTCTTCTGATTCTCTGGTGCTGCTCTTTAATGAGTCCCTGAATGCTGAACTTCAGAAGAAACAGCTGGATATCCATGTCCGATTTTGCTATTTACCATTTGGCGCTGGATCGAAATGGCGACCGCATGTCTGTTTCAAAATGTTGCTGTTTCTAACGTAATTTGGTCAAATATAGTTCTGGCTTAATTAGAATAGCTTAAATATATCATATTCAAGAAGGGGATAACGATATATATATGCTCATTTCTAAGCCATTTCGAAGACATTAGCGCCATTTCGGTACATAGCATGACCGTCAAAATCACACAATGGCGAGTAAGAGCGTGACGGCGCAGATGCGATTTTGACGGACAAATCAGCTGAAATCGGTTAGTTTATTGGGGTTTTTGTTTCAGTTTATGCTAGAACAATCATTTAGGAAGATATTTATTGCAATATTTTGCACATATTGGAAAAAGTATTGTAGAACTCGGGACCTTCAGCGAGTGCTAAATAGACGCCGCACGCGATGTTCGAAGAAATTTCATCAGACCGGAAGTGGCCGTCGGTTCGATAGAATCCACTTTTTCTAGGATTCGCACATATCAATAACACAAAATACCAATGTAACATGAAAGATGAAAGTCTTTCTGAGTTGTCTAATTTTTTTAAACTAGTGGTAGGATTCCGTGGTAATTTGTATCAAATCTTTGCGCTACTACAGTACTAGCCAAAATGCACTCGGCAATACCACTTCTCTTTCATGGCTAATTGTGGACAATCCACAAAATGATGTGAATAAAAACAAGAATGAAAGTTGTTTATGAAGCAGAAGGTTTCAAGAACATGTGTCGTGTAGTTTTGTGTTAATCCGTCTTATTTCCGCTGAGAACATACAAGCCGATTACGTAAAAAAAACACCCTCCGCCACTACCGACTCGCGGTGGCTCGACGGAGTTTGCATTTCGCGACTCGGGTTGGTCTCTTCTAAACACTCGTCCGTCGAAGTTTCTCATTTGATCAAGTTGAAACTTTACTACTCATTAGAGGAAAGATTGCTCTTTCGTTCGGTGTATGTTTGAACTTCCGGTGAAAATCGAAAGACGAGTTATGGATGAAAGTTCGAACGTCATCGGACATTTTGTTAAAATTTGCTCACTCCCGCTTTTCCGATCAATTTCGTACAGACACCCTCGGATTCTACAAGATTTCCCCCTTCCAACGCTATATTCGATGTTAATGTACGATGAATCTACTTTTTGTCTAGCGCCCGGATTGTGCACTTGAAAGGAGAAAACAGGCGGAAATTTTCCACCTGTTTGTGTGTACATCGGACCGCAATGGCGTTGTGTAGACGCGTGCTCGATTACCACATTCAGCGTGCGTTAATCGGTGAAGCACCAGACAATTTGGGACAAAAGTATCATCATTTTAAGGAGTTCTTGTTTGAAAATTTTCTGCATTTGTCAGTTTTTGAATCAATCTGCTGTAAAAATAATAAAAAGAAATAGATTTTTTTTACAACGGGTGTATTGTGCGTGAGTTTGGTCGTGCGCCATACACTTTTCTCTTTAAAATTGTCATCTATCACAGTACGCTAGGTCATGGAAAATATTGTTGAAGGTCATGGAAAGTCATGGAAAAGTCATGGAATTTTGTATCTAAAAACCTGTACGAACCCTGTTTCTAGCGTTCCTTTTGCCATTTGACTGCTGCTCAAACTTTTGATTGTGCGTTTCGGTAGCATCACCGTTTCTTCAGAGAAGATTAATTTGCGCAGTTGAATTGTGATTTTGATTGTTTAGCCGCTTGGATACGTTTGAATACTGTGTGTGTGATGCTCTAGTTGCGAACATAAACAGTGTAACAGTAACTACGGTGAAACTCCCCGGACAAGCAAAGTCAGTCAGGCGAGGTGGCGGGTGCCGCCTAGGCTGAGATCGAGAGTGTGTGTGCTCAAGGGGTAGTTAACTCTTCACTTGCATTGCCTCTTTGTATACAAACCAAAAGCGGCATTTTTGAAATTGTCGGTCCGCGCAAAAAATACACAGTTAAAAAAAATTACACATATCTGAACCAGTGAGTACGCAGAGGCAAAATTTGGGGTACCCAGGTCTGGATAAGCACCATTGTGCTTCCTATGTCTTGAATTAACAGCTTTGTGTTGCATGACCTTTGATGACCTTGACCTTGGGTCAAGGCCACGTGTATTTTGGTAGGAAAAATGTGTAAAGCATTTCTTAGTGTATGATGTCATTGCTAGGTGTAGTTGTTTGACTTTGACCTTGAGGGTCACACGAAGGTCAAGGTCATGTCAAGGTCAAGCATGTGAGTCGTATGGGCTTTGCCCTTCTTGTTTTGGATACTGTTTATACTGGTGTTCAGCTGTTGAAAGATTTGGTTGCTGTGGGTATCAGGGCTTGTGGGACAGTTTTAACACGCAGAAGAGGATTTCCAGCTCAGCTGAAGAATGTGAAGGAGTTTGAGAACAAATCAGGAAGGGGAGACTTTAGATGGATCAGGAAGGGAGATATACTTTCTATGCAGTGGAGACATAATAAAACAGTTTCATTCCTGTCCACCATCCATCATGCAAAATGGTCATAGTTTTGCAAAAATGAGGTCCAAAGTAAATGGGGAGTTCAGAACACTTTTGGTGAGATGTTGTAAAAGAGTATAATGCCAGCATGGGAGGTGTTAATAAAAGTGATCAACTTATCAACAAGTACAAAGTTTTGAGAAAAACTCATAAGTGGTGGAAGACATTATTTTTTCATTGTTTGGATATTACTCAAGTAAATGCTTATATTTTGTTCTAATAATATAGGAAAAAGCATGCTGGCATTGAAGAGTTGAAAAGGCCACACAGGTATGGACAGTTGGACTTTACTGAGGAACTAGTAAGACAGCTTACAGGCCTTGAGCTGCAAGGGGAGGTTCCACAAAAAGAAAGTGTTCAGTGACCATCCTCTTGCCCCTTTGAGGACCAAGGAAAGGAGAAATTGTAAAAATGTTATAAAGGGAGCCTGTAGAAGTGAAAACAAGAACCAAATGTATCGATTGTGACACATATTTGTGCTTTGAAGAAAACAGGAATTGTCTCCTTGAGTTCCATGAGTGTTAGTTACTTGGCAACAATGTTGCTATGCTATTTATAGCAACACCCAATTTCTCTTTAGTGCTTTGGTGTGTGTTCCCCAAATTGTCCTGAGATGAAGAAAATGCTTTATTTCAACATAGAATAATGTCCTGTATGACAATGATGTCACACACAAATTGTATTCAATCCTGTGAGATGTTACATTACTGGTAATTTTTGGCAAAATGTGTACTGCTGTTTGATAAAATAGTAAAAAATGTACATAAAGTCAAAACTCCTCCAGAATAAAAATTATAATGAACTATTGAGTGCTTTTGATGAATAAAATGTTTTTCTTTCAAAAGAATGCATAGTTTGGATTATTTGCTCTTTGTGATTCTGCAGTTAGTGTTTTTTCCCTCTTCAAAATCTATTTATAGTAACAGCTTCAAAGATGATACGCTACCAAATGTCACAACAAATATTTTCAAAATCATTATCATCTCAGAGTGCTTACAACTCTGAGTAATTTGATATGTACATACTCAACTAATCAGAAAATCTGAGCTTGGTACAGATTCAGAAAAAGACATACCACAAGCTCTGCAAAATCATCAGGTTTTCAAAGATCTGTTAAGAGCGAAAAGAGTGGAAAAAAATGAATATTTCGTTCAGTTTCTCTGTGACTTGACAGTTTCTACATTTAATTGCCAGTTGAGGTGTAAATCCTTACTTTGAATTTGAGTCATTCTTAGCTAGTGGAGACCAAATACAGGAATTTGATTCAAATAACAAACATACCAGAAGGGTCCAACAACTTGTGCCATTTTGAAGAGATGTGTATCAACTATCTGAATATGTAAGCAGTGAATCAGTGTCTATAATACTTTAGACCAAAAAAAAAATAATTGTGGGTGGTCCCTGCACGGGTAACCTGCATGATGTTGTGACACCAATGCAAGAAATTAATAACTAGAAATCTTTTTTTCCCCCAAAAAACTATTAATATGATTGGAGTACTCATTTATCCATCAGTGTGAATGATTTTTAAAGATAATAAGTGCAACTGGTAAGGGGTATGAGGCAAACAAATGTGTGACGCCATGTGCAGGTTTCCATCCCACTTATTTTTTCCCCTTCAGTCCAGATTTTTGTACAATCACAGTCATACTGAAGCCACATGATTTTCACATACAGACACTTGAAATATTTCAAGGATCACATAATAACACTAATTATTTGATGAAAATTGGCTATTCAAATGTATGAAAATGGTAACCTGCGCGATGCGCGACACAAAATGGTGACGCGCGTGATGCAAGAAACCCGATCCCATGCTTCGAAGTTCCTTGAGAATTTAAAAGAGAAATCACTACTCAGTACCCCAGCAATAGTTAGTTTGATCGACAAAACATACATGACGGAAAGAAACAAGACGTTTTCTACAAAAGCAACGCAGATCACTTGGTTTCCCGGTTACCTGCAACACACACGACACCCAAAAAATCGACACGCGATAGAAATTTTCCGGTAGCAAATCAACTAAGTTTCTAAATCTATTGCTGCTCAGTCAAAACTGAGCATTGTATTCAATACTATATAGCTTTAGAAACTGCGCACACTTTGCAAACGAAAGAAGTCCGAAATCGAGCGATTTTCAACCAGAACAGTACAAAGTAAAACACGCGGTAACTTGCGCACGTGGGATTGCCAACGTGTGACACGTCATTGAATTTGCTGTAGAAAGACGCCACACGTGACTAATTTGCATAAAATGTCATCGAGTTTGGTGTAGAGTATGAAAATACAGGTTTCTGGGCCAGTCAGTTGTAGCGATGTCGCAGCAATTTTTTTTAAACCTTCGAAAACAAACTTTGCGAACCTGCGTGACGAACGCGACACCAAACTCAAACCAAGACATTACAAGCCTCCTGCAATCTACTTTTTCCTTTTCTTTATAACAACGTGCTTGTGTTTCATATGTTTTCCAGTTTCCAACAGAATTCTGTGTATTGTGTAGTTTTGTCGTCTGCTGGACCTAAAGTTGAAGAGCGGAATTTTGTGACGCCATGAGTACGCAAGTGACCCTCGATTTTAAACCCCCAATTTACGACCAAAAGCAAGCAATTAAAAGCATTTGAATGTATAGCTCCTTTATTCAATCCATGGCCAACCACATACATGCAATCAATTGGGTTTCACTAACTTAACAGTTATTGCATGGGACAAATCAAAAGCATGGTGTCAGCTTTCCCGTTTTCCGACGCCATTTTCAGCACAAAAATCAGGATTGAATTAAAATTAAACTTGCATTAAATAAACTTTTTGCCACGGTACCGTTTTTCCAGATGCATTTACATAAGTAAAACACAAATATGATTTGATTTTGTAAAAATAATTATCATACATTTTGTTTTGGGAGCTTGAAAGAGGTGTTTCCTGAGAGTCTCCACTAGCTAAGAATGACTCATTTTCTGTAATAGAATGTTATGATGACTATATTTTCTTGCTTCAGAATCAGAGCAAGGAATTGGCATCACAAAAAACCCAGACCCACAGTCCGTGTGTGCAGGAAACCTGGCCTCTTTCACCTGGCGCTACGATGCGATGGGCAAAGCATTCCAGAGCATCTACTGGAGTCACCGCCCTGATGCCGGAAGCAAGACCTCTGTCATGTGTGAATACCTGCTGAGACAATCAAACCCAAGTTGCACACTCGGCCCAGAATTCAAGGGCCGGCTGATTGAAATTGCCAAACCTCCTGAAGTGAGTGAAGGCATTAGACTGGATGATGGAGATTTTAGTTATATAGTACATTCTCAAAGGAAAGGTAGGACTACTGCGTTAGGAAATAGGAGAAAGTGCACGTAAATCGTTGTGATGGGAAAGACTTTTCTTTTGCATTTTACAAACTTATTCTATTTTTCAGCATGTCAGGCCACTTGTACAGAAACAGATGTATGCTGACATTGATCACACTCACATTGTAACAATTTCCAGCAACACTGTCATGACTCAGATGGGTTTATTTTTACTTTGGACTGGTTTTGGCTGTTTTGTTATTTCAGATATTCCCTGTGGGTTCGGGTCCCACTGCATCTCCTTACGCTATTCGTAAGAGGTGAAAAACTAGGGTCATTTGCTTTATTTTAGCATTTACTCTAATTATAGTAATTTTTGTTCTAATTGGACTTACAAAGTTTGATAGGCTGTAAAACTCCATCTTTTCATCTGATAATTAGAAATATTTAGCTGAGCATAGCACTCGTCAGTTCTCCTACTGTTTGTGGTTAGATTTTCTCGGGAAATCTCAGACTCATACTATTTCGTGCACGTTGCAGTGCTTTATCACTCTAGTGGTGCATATCCTCTGTTGCACAAGAATTTCACATTTCTTTTCCATTTTATTTATCGTAGGGAATTCTATTTCGGTCAATTGCCGTATTTCACTGAGATAGTTTTGTTACTCACCGTAGACCGCTGTGTGACTATTTGAGGGGATTTTCTGCCTGTGGGTGACTTGATGTTTCCTATGATTCTGTTGGCGACAGTGCGTTTTACCTGTGCTGTTACTGTCACTCCTAATCTTGAGAGTTTTACCTGTGCTGCTACTGTTACTCCTAATCATGAGAGATGTTTGAATCTACCAGAACTTTCGTCAGGAGTTTTAGTCATCTTGATTTGCTGTGTCTAATGGTACTTGTGCATTGATATTGATTTTTGAGATTTATTTGTTGAGGATTTGGGGGCAGTTTTTTCAGGGTTTTTGGTGGTAATAATTGTATTTGTATTATTATATTTTTTTGTCAAATGAGAGCAAGTTTATGTCGTTGAAAGATGTGTATATGTATGTACGGTTACAGAAGGAAATGAAGGAAACGAAGCCTTCTCATTGGTCAAAAATCGCGTGTACTATGACGTATCCTTCCATAAACGTGTTCATTGACTGCAGGATGACAAAAGCTTCCTTTGTAGCCGTTTCGAGTGCGGAAAAATATAGCAACACGTTTGGTACACGCGTACCTTCCGTAAGTAACGCATGGAAACGACCGACGCTGACCATCAAAATAGTCCCAAGAAATTGGTTAATACCAAAAGAAGAATAAAACTATGCAGTTGTATGAGTAAACTAATGAAAGGAAAAGTAATTTGAACCTTCTCTTCAACACATTTATGTATACATGTTTGGTTTCGATTTTTTTCCTCTGAGCAAGGGTGGTGGAAACGAGAGTAACGAACGCATAGGTCTTTTTTATTTCGGTAGAACTACCTCTGTTTTTATTTTGTGGCGACTTTCCACTGAAATATGACTAAATTAATAATTGAACTTGAATTATTTCACACAATCTATACTTTGTAAGGTGAATTTGCACAAGATAACAAGCATTCAAAAGTGGCGTCGCAAAATGTCCCGTTTTTCGGCGCCATTTTTCCGCTTCGTACGAGTTTAATTATTTTTTTGTGAATCTCTGCAAAGCAAAACTATAAAAACTATTGGTCATAGCATTACAAAAACATTTAAAGAACCCATATAAATTTGAAATATATGCATGCTGACTGTGTTAGATAGTTTTATTCAAGTGTCTTTACCCAGACCCCCAGTTTTTGATAGTGTTAGGCAATATCGTGGACGTGCACATATAATACATTTTTGGTCTATTTCCATTAATTCACCAGTAATTATGCTAATTACATGCACATTAACTCTAAACGTCCTATAAGGAATTTCACAACTACAAGCCCCGGTCCTGTAAGGTTTTAGAGAAAATGACACATAACCTGGTTGATTTGTAAAAAAATTTAAACTTCTATAATATTGTATGGATCTGTAAGAAATTTTTTGTGTGTAGTCAAAAACGAATGTTGGTCATTCTAAGATCAAGTACAGAGCGTTTTGGATATTTTTCTTTGCTTTATTTGTATGTAATTAGCACAATTACAGATAAATAAATAGAAAGAGACCAAAAATTATTTTTCTATAAATATCATCACTGTGTAAAATTTTGTAATGATTTCGTAACGATTCCTTGACATAACATCAGCAATCACTGGCTGCCTCAGCTCACATCTGGTGCAAGCCGGCAGCTGAATGACATCCTTCAGAAACAGAATGATTGACGCCCTTCAGAAACAGAATGATTGATCTGTTGCCATTCTGCCTCGCCTGAAGTCTAGTCATGGATCATGATGAACATTTCCTCTGGAAAGAGTTGAAGAATATATATATGTGCACGTCCACGATATTGCCTAACACTATCAAAAACTGGGGGTCTGGGTAAAGACACTTGAATAAAACTATCTAACCCAGTCAGCATGCATATATTTCAAATTTAAATGGGTTCTTTAAATGTTTTTGTAATGTTATGACCAATAGTTTTTATAGTTTTGCTTTGCAGAGATTCACAAAAAAATAATTAAACTCGTACAAAGCGGAAAAATGGCGCCGAAAAACGGGACATTTTGCGACGCCACTTTCGAATGCTTGTTATCTTGTGCAAATTCACCTTACAAAGTATAGATTGTGTGAAATAATTCAAGTTCAATTATTAATTTAGTCATATTTCAGTGGAAAGTCGCCACAAAATAAAAACAGAGGTAGTTCTACCGAAATAAAAAAGACCTATGCGTTCGTTACTCTCGTTTCCACCACCCTTGCTCAGAGGAAAAAAATCGAAACCAAACATGTGTACATAAATGTGTTGAAGAGAAGGTTCAAATTACTTTTCCTTTCATTAGTTTACTCATACAACTGCATAGTTTTATTCTTCTTTTGGTATTAACCAATTTCTTGGGACTATTTTGATGGTCAGCGTCGGTCGTTTCCATGCGTTACTTACGGAAGGTACGCGTGTACCAAACGTGTTGCTATATTTTTCCGCACTCGAAACGGCTACAAAGGAAGCATTTGTCATCCTGCAGTCAATGAACACGTTTATGGAAGGATACGTCATAGTACACGCGATTTTTGACCAATGAGAAGGCTTCGTTTCCTTCATTTCCTTCTGTAACGTACGTCATTTTGCTAAACATGTGCGAAGCTTTCAGTTCGTTTGATCCTTTCGATCGACCATCTTCATCCAATTTGGATAAGTAAAGCATTCTACATTAGTTTTTTTATTAATACAATTCAATAGTTTCGTTCATGGGTCATGAATAAATACTTTATGACTAGTTTTTCTCTAGCCGTGCTTTCTCTATCCTGATCAACACCATTCTGGTGTTACTTACGAAACTCAATCGTCGCGGAAGAGCTTATCACATCGATTGATTTGGTCAGAATCACATCATGTTTGTTTTCATAGAACTAAATTGATGTTCCCTCATGCTAGATATAAAAATAATACCTTTTATAATTTGATATACGCATGTGATCGCCACGCTGGTTACAAAGAAACCAAACACTGCTCGGCGCCATTGCAGTTTTAGTATGTCCCACCTAGTGTTAGGCAATATCATGGACGTGCACATATACTATATTGGTTCTGCATCAAGTCCGAGTGATATTTGTGGAACACCTGCTTCAACGAAAAGATTGCTAGCAAACTCCTCAATCGCGTTCGACCATTCTGCGACGCTGAAATCATCATCCGATGACGAAGTCGAAATAATTTGCTCACGGAAGTCCGATAAATCATTTGTGTGGACACAGGAAACCGTAACATCATGCTGAGCTGACTCTGAGTCTAACATGTCTAGATCAAACCATTTCGATAAAAAACAAATCACTGCTAGAACCATAGTCAGCATTACCATCCGCCATCTTCGCAATGGAGAATGCCTACAAAAAATGAGCAAAAACACCAAATAAATCCTTAGAAATTTATCAAAATCTGTTTTAAAAATTCACAGAGATGCACTAACAAAGTGGAAGTAGCACAATAATTTCCTTCCATCCCTAGAGAGCTTCTCCCTTGATATTGATGCAGTGAATCACGAGCGGTTACAAGCAGTTTAGGATTTAGACTCAGGAGTGGTTATGAGCGGTACAGGACGTTAAGAGTTGTACTTGATCTTAGAATGACCATCATCCAATTTTGACTTCACACAAAAATTGTCTTGCACTGCAGATCCATACAATATTATAGAAGTAGGATTTTTTTAAAAGAATCTAACCGTGTTGTGTGTCAGTTTCTCTCAAACCTTACAGGACTGGGGCTTGCAGTTGTGAAATTCCTTATAGGATGTTAAGAGTTAATAGGCATCAATCCCTAAAATTATATATGTTTTTCATCTAAAAAACCACAAAAAACATTAGGTCTGTGATCTTACAGTAAGTATGCAATGGATATGTAACGAAGGTTTGACGGCTGAAAAAAATGACAGGTCACACACAAAAATGCTATTGGGAAACTATGTGTCTCACCATAGTAGAACCAATCCACTTTGTGAGGCTTGCGCCGGAGGTGGAGGTAGGGGATGAGGGAGATGAAGACAAGAGCCCCAGCTCCTGCTAGAAGAATGAGCAGTGGGTCCTTCATCTGGGACAACAGGTTCAACGTGTAGGAGAGAGGGATGGCTGTCAGCGAAGTGAAGAAGATAACTGCTGAACCAGACAGACCCATGGTGATGGGATAGGTGTGTTCCAGTTGACCTGAAACACTGATGTCAACACATATATTCAATCCAGTCTTTAAGATTGTGGGGAAAATTCATCATTGAAAATGAACCACACATAGAAAGACCGACTTGCAGGGTATCAATCACCTTTAAATCAAATCTAAGCCTCAAATCATCTTCTACAAAGGTACACTTGTTCATAAACTGACCCTTCCAGTTGAATTTGCTCCTCTCAAACACATTATTTATCTAAATATTTTGTTTCATTTTAGCCCATCACAACCAGCTCTATTTGACATGTGTACATAATGACCCTAATCAGTAATTGCCTAGGAGAAACACTGCAACAGCAGAAAATTTTTCAGTTTTCACAATTTTCACAACTTTTATTTTTAATATAAACCACTCATGTGACTAGCATTCCCAGTTATGATCACTAAATATTTTCAGAAAAACGTTTTGAAAATGGAAGGGGTGAGCAGCTGTCAAATGATAATTTCAGACTTTTAATGTCATGCAAAACCTTTTCTTTTCATTTCTCAAAATGAGATTTATAAAATAGTTACCCTCATATCATAATCAAAGCAAATTACTCAACAATTGAAAACAGACTGTTCCCAAACCTGGTCTAAATGTTGAAAACATGTGCATCTTTGGACCTGTGTATGGACATGTTAAGAAATACATACTATAGTTTAGAAACTATATGTTTCCATATATACATTTTTTTTCTTTACATTTACATTTGGGTGGGGTGGGGTGGGTGAGTTCAAGGTGGGGGTGGAAGTGGGGGTGGGGGGTGGGTGAGGAAGGAGCGAAGAATGCGTAGTCATATTTTTACATTTGTTAAAAAAAATTCTGTTCAGTCACAGTAACAAAAATTACACAGAAATATTAACAATTAAGCCCTTGTTAAGATGAAACAAAGTTGAGGTCAATCAATGCTATGGTTAAATCATTTTACATTGTTTCTTTTTTCAAACATTTTTTCAAAACGAAGGGGTTGACATTTCTCCCCACCAAAAAAATCCGACTACAGCAATCAAGTTCTCTTTTTGTAACATAACTGTGCAGGATATATGAAATTTTGAGTTAAAAAACAAATTTCAGTTGTTTAGTGATGTGCATCCCTACAAACACTTTAATTGCATCACTGTTATCTCATATTGACCTGCCACAAACATGTTCTATGGTGTAGATTTCTCTCATCAAAGTTTAATCTACAAAAAACAGAAAATAGCCTACAAAATAAGTCAGTGAGGTTGATTAATGAAAAGTCGTTTTTACTAGTTGCTGGCAGTCTACCTGTTATAGAGTGACTTTTTAATAGTCGCTGGCAGTTTATCTGTTATAGATTCTTAAGTACACATGAAAGCCAATTTGTTCTGATTCTGGAGACTGCAGACCTCAAAAAGCTGATCTAAATACCTGTTAGAGCTGCCTATTTTCAGACTGCCGTTGCACGACTTTCGATGACCTCAACCTCTGTCCCACTGCAGTCTGCACTCCACTTAAATCAAACCTTCAAGATCCAACTCAAACATATAAATTTACAAAAATTAAACAAACACTTGAGAAAATGATATCATAACAGCAACATCCATCGTTTTACTACAGGTTTGATCACAATCGGTAGGCTGTGAATGACAAAAGCGGGGTGGGTGGGTATCATTGCAAGTGACTGCAAGTGCAACGTTCATCAGTAGCTGATAAGCGGACAGTCACAATGCAGTGTAGTACACTCCTACTCCTAGATCATGACAAGTCACTAGTCAGCAACCGTCACAGTTTATGTCTTGCTGTTTGACATTCCATTTAACCACTCATGTTAACTTGTACTGTTTACTTTTTTAAAATTTCAATTTTAAGGCTACCCGTGAACGATGTGGACATATAAATGATATAATGCATGTTCTCCGCAAGACTACTAGAAACGTGATTTTAGTAACATACCGAAAGCTGCGTGCAAACGTACCACTTGCCAATGCGAGGGGGGAAATTCCCTCCACTTTCACCCAGCGATAGTATTTCATTCATGATTCAGTGCGTAAAGCAAGTGTGCGAAACAGAAACAAGAACAATCTACAAAATAATACTTTGAAAAACAACAAGCACTGAAAATCGCAATTCACCTGTCAAGTCTTCCGTACCTTGATAGCCTCTCCAGCAAGTACAACCCTCCACATTCGGTCAATATTAGTTATTTCCCCTGTTGGCTAGTTTTGTGTTCGTCCTTCTTGTAATCTTCTTTCTTCAGTTTTCAAAAACATAATTCATTGCCACTGCTTGGCATTAATTTCCATTTGAGAATTATTATGAAAAGATGTTAAGCTGAATTTCTTCAACTGGTCTTTATCTAAGATCAGTTTTCGAAATCTAAATTCTCTCGCTCCTAATACTTCCGTTTTTCTGTCGCCACCACGCTGTCTGACCTTCTCACTAGCAAGGTATGACCATGAAATGATATAAACTCTGAATGGATATGGTCCCCCTGTGGGCTCGGGGTAAGAATTGACCCACCGCGTCTCCCTACACGATTCGAAAGAGGCGACTTGCCTTAACATTTACTCTAAACTGTTCTAGTGATTTTCGTGCTTGATGGGCTGGCTAAGTGGCTTACATACATTAATACAGTCCTACAAAGGCTGATAGGCGTAAAACACCACCCATCCATCCATCTGTATAGATATGGTGCTTTTGAGCAACCCATAAAAGATAACATCATCTCTCCCTACTCTTTACACGAAGGTGCACAGCTTAATGCAGTCACATACCAAGAGCAATAACACGACGAAGGCCTCATGACTCCAACTCGGACAATTAATAATTATCACAATACATACAGTGCAGCATTGAAGGGATTAAAAAAAAAATACTTGAATAAAGACGAGACGTTCGTCTTTAAAAGGAGTGTGGGTTTGGAAACGTCAGATGGGGATGGAAGTCGCTGTGAATCAAGCCAAACTGCTGAGTGGTGTATCTGTATGTGTGTGTGTTTTTGTGTGTGCCTTCTAGGGTGCTAATGTATGTCACTCTGTGTGTGTGTGTGTGTGTGTGTGTGTGTGTGTGTGTGTGTGTGTGTGTGTGTGTCTGCGGGCGCGCGCCTGTACTTCTCACAACAATTTTTGACATGTGTACATTATCACCGTCTCGTAATTTATTTCGCTTCTCACGCTTTCAACACTGCCGTGTACATTTGTTTTTCTGTACATCGTTCGCAATCATAGCCAATTGACCTGTGTTTTGTGTTCACTGTGATGTACAGGACAGACTACCTCTCGTGTATCACAATGAACACAAAAACACAACACAGGTCAAAAGGCCGTAACACTGAAACCTGAACAGAACTAAATATACACATCTTGAGAGAGAGAGAGAGAGAGAGAGAGAGAGAGAGAGAGAGAGAGAGAGAGAGAGAGAGAGTGTCTCTTGCTTGAGCTCTGATCCTATCTGTGTCTCTTTGTGCATTAAACTCTTAACCTGTTTGGCTGCCTGCCTGTCCCTTTGTGTTTCTGCCTTTGTGTCTCTGCCTGTGTGTCTGTCTGTCTGTCTGTCTGTCTGTCTGTCTGTGTGTCTGTCTCAGTCAGTCTGTCTGTCTGTCTGTCTGTCTGTCTGTCTGTCTGTCTGTCTGTCTGTCTGTCTGTCTCCCTCCCTCCCTCCCTCTCTCTCTCTCTCTCTCTCTCTCTCTCTCTCTCTCTCTCTCTCTCTCTCTCTCTCTCTCTAACCACCCTCCCTCCCTCTGCCCCCCCCCCCCCCCCCTCCCTCGACCCCCCCTCCCTCCCTCCCTCTCTCAGCCCCCCCTCCCTGTGTCTGTCTCTGTCTCTGCCTCTGTCTGTCTGTCTCTCTCTCTCTCTCTCTCTCTCTCTCTCTCTCTCTCTCTCTCTCTCTCTCTCTCTCTCAGAGTCGTTGTTGGTAATGTTCACATCGCTACTTAATGCTGCCTCCACTAAGGGACATTTTCCAGCCTCCTGGAGGCAATCAATAATCTTCCCAATATTTAAGAAGGGTGATCCATCTATCCCCGATAACTACAGAGGTATATCGATCACTAGCATCCTTAGCAAAGTATAAATTTTATGTCAATTCTGACAGATAGACTAATTTTTTGGGTGGACTTGAACCACGTGATTGTGGAAGAACAGGCTGGGTTTCGTAAAGGCTACTCTACTGTGGATAATATATTTGCTCTTTATTCTGTCATTCAACATTATCTACAAAGAAAAATAAAAGTATATGTTGCTTTTGTTGATCTCAAAAAAGCTTTCGACACTGTCAACAAGGCCGCGCTTTGGGAGATACTTTATTTGTACGGTATACGGGGTAGGTTGCTGAAAATTATGCTTTAGGCCATGTATTCACATACAGTATGTAGGGTAAGATGCAATGGTTGCTATTCAGAGCCTTTTGACAGTAATTTGGGGCTGAAACAAGGTTGCAAAATGTCCCCGATAATTTTTCTCTGTTAGTGAATTATGTTGCAAAAATGGTAATTAAGCATGGAAAACATGGTATCCAGGTTAGGCCTGGCAACATCATTTACTTGTTGCTGTACGCTGATGACATTGTACTTATATTGGACACTGTTGACAAGTGTTGTGGATTTGCAGAACCAATTAAGTTACACGAAAAAAGGTTCTGATTGCTGTTGGACTTAGTATAAATCAAGAGAAGACAAAATTAATGGTGTTTAGGAACGGTGGTTATTTATGTGAACATTAAAAGTGGTTCTTGGGTACTGACATGCTGGAAGTGGTTCCTGAGTATAGATATCTGGGATCCTTGTTTACCACCAAGTTATCATGTAACTTGCTTCAATCAGATCTTGTACATAGGGCGAAAGCTAATACAACCCAGCTTACCAGGTGTATTAGAAAACT